>WNWK01030318.1:0-23600 GCA_009830355.1 Cherax destructor
GGCCCTTTTCATCGTGATATCCTCGATGCCCGAATCTAAGGTGAATACTGGCCCAGTCTTGCTGATCATCCCCACCTCTCTCTCTGGTAGTGTTCTAACATGTTGAGCATGGGGTTTTTCCATCCCTCCATCATCTTGGCTCTCCATGATTCAGGACCCCATGGGCTCAGGTTTTCCCAATCAATCTTTTTGTGATTGAAATCACCCAAAACCCAGTAATTTTGCTCTCCCCAGGGGCTCTTCTCCCCTCAAGGTGTGTTTTCTCTGTTGCTCCCGTATTTTTCCGGCCTCCGCAGTTCTGGGCTTGTACATTACAAAACCCCATGGCCCTCAGACTGAATTGTTCCTACTTGTAGTCCCCACCCATTCCATCCTTTCCCTTTCCCCTTCCCCTCAAACCCCCACCTTTCTTAACCCTTTGGGGGCCTGAATAAAATTTGAGAAAATAAAAACCCCATTTTGTAATATAAGCAATCTAAGACCTATTTTTTGTGGTCCTTTTTCGTTTTTTTTTTTTGGTCCTAAAAGGGCCCTTTTTTGGCGGAATCAAATGAAACCCCAACAAAGATTAAACTATAGGTGACAGATTCGATCATATTTGATGCCCCTGCCGGAGTGTCTAAAAGAATCATAAACTACTAATAACTGATAAAAAAAGGAATATATCATTTAAGGTTTATTAATAAACAACTGGGAAACCCAAAAGGCACAGTAACTTTATTTCAAAATTTTAACACATTTATATTTTTTTGACATTATACAAAATTCAAAAATTTAAAAAAATATGGATATGGCCCCAAATAGTACCCTTTCTGTATTTATTTGACAACTTTTTTATCAGAGGTTTTTTGCATCTTGTTTTTATAAATTCCAAAACAATTCGGGTTGATTTTGCTAGATTAACCTTGCGAAGGGAAACCAAAAAAGGGGGGAATCCTTTTGTCATTGGTTTTATGTTTCATGAAACCTCTTTGTAGAAACTGGCCAGTGAGGTAGTTTTTTCCCCCCTTTTTGTACCCTTGATTTTTTTTTCCATGGAATAAATTTTCTTCAAGAAGAGACCGTGAAGTTGAAAACTTGGATAGGATCTCACTCCGGGATTCCCTTGGTTTGGCTTTTTTGTGAATGGAGATGGAAAACCGAAATCCTTGAGGTTCGTTTTTCCCAGAGCAGCACAGTCACCCTGCAACAACCACCCTTGACACAACAAAGATCAATGACATTCAAACACCTCATGTACCAGCTTTTTGCTTTAGTGGAGACTTGTGAGGGCCCAACATATCATTCTTATCTATCCCCCCATATGGGCATTATAATTCTTTATGACTGCGGACAGTCAACATCCCCCTTTTTGTTTGTTCCCCTTGCTGTACCTTCTGTAGACAAATCTTCAGTTATCTTCACTTGAAGGGAAGCATCTTCCCGGGGGGCTTTTCATCCGAGAATCCATTTTCATTACTGTCACTGTCATCCTCCTGGAAAAGTAACCCTTTTTTTTTTGGTTTATCAAAAACATTTGTGTTTAACTGAAAAGAACAGAAAAAACAAAAAGAGCATGAAAAGGCAAATTTTATATTTTACAAGGTAAAACACTCATATATCAATGTATTTGTTCCCGCAATTGGTGCTATTATTTAAAAATGGCCTTTTGTTTTTGTTAATATATATAATGAACCCCTTAAATATGTTATCACCATTTTCTGTTTTTGGGCCCCCATTGATACCCTGGCACGTGACATTCTATCTTGTCAGGCGACCCTAAATGATACCAAAAATTTAAAAAAAACTTCAAGTCATTCATTTTTATTATAAAAACTTTAGGCAATTCATTTGCATCTCAAAAAGAGGGTAAAACATTCAATAATGCACTGGAAACACATTCAGTAATTCCCAAAATTCTGGAGTGGTGTAAATTTTGAAATATCAAGAGGTCAGGCTGGGAAAAGCTCCTTTTAACACTTCAGCATCTGAAGACTTCGGAGCTCCCAGCCAATAGCATCGACCCCCAAAATGACAACAATTCAAACCCGCCCAGAAGGCTTGTGTTTGGGTTGGGGAAATTTGTCTCTGGGATATCTTTGGCTCAGGGCCCCTGAAACCCTGCTTTTTTCGCCTGAGGGGCCAGCGGGTTGGGAAGGCAGTGCAATTTCCCCTGCCCCCCTTCTTTTTGAGGTTTGATATCCGGGGGAAAGTTCATCTTTATCATCCTTTAGTTTCGTTTCTGTAGTGTATTATTTGGGGGTGTCTCCTTTATTCTTTCATGCCCTCCTCACATTTATTTGTTATAAATTTTTTTATAACCCAAAACCCTTTTAACCCTTTTCTCCTAGGGGGTATGTTGGGGTTGGGAAGGGGAGATCTGATGGGGGAAAATGGGGGGTTGGTGTGAAGGTGGGTTTTTGGGTGGGTGAATATTGGGTTGGGATTTTGTTTTTTGGTTAGTTGTTTTGGTTTCATTGGGGTTGTCCCGGTTGGGCATCTGAAGGTGGTTGTTTTGAACTTCCTCCAGTTGGGTTCTCCTTCCCTCTTTCCTCCTTTTTCTCTTCCCTCTTTTCGTTTCTGTCTTTTTCCCGTGTTCTGTGGTCGGGTCCCCGGTACTCTGCTATCCTTAGTCTTGCTTTCCCTGGGGTCCCGTTTGGAATTTTTCTTTGAAAAATTCTTTTTGTTTTTTCTTCCCCTTGCAAACCCCTATTCTCAGAAAATTTGCCATGCTTGTAGCCTGTCCAGGTCTTTGTAGTCCTGCCTGATCCTCGACTGATTTGATTCTTCTCATTAACTTCACATCATCTGCAAACAGGGACACTTCTGAGTCTATCCCTTCCGTTATGTCATTCACATATACCAAAAACATGCAGGTCCTAGGACTGACCCTGTGGAACTCCACTCGTCACAGGTGCCCACTCTGACATCTCGTCACGTACCATGACTCGTTGTTGCCTCCTGTCAGATATTCTCTGATCCATTGCAGTGATTTTCCTGTTACGTGTGCCTGATCCTCTAGCTTTTGCATTAACCTCTTGTGAGGAACTGTGTCGAATGCCTTCTTGCAGTCCAAAAATGCAGTCTATCCACCCTCTCTCTCGTGTCTTACTTCTGTTACCTTGTCATAAAACTCCAGTAGGTTTGTGACACAGGATTTTCCTTCCCTCAAACCGTGCTGGTTGTCGTTTATAAGCTTGTGTCTTTCTAGGTGCTCCACCACTCTCCTCCTGATGATCTTCTCCATGACTTTGCATACTATACACGTCAGTGACACAGGTCTGTAGTTTAATGCCTCGTGTCTGTCTCCTTTCTTAAAAATTGGGACTACATTTGCCATCTTCCACGCCTCAGGTAGTTGCCCAGTTTCAATGGATGTGTTGAAGATTTGTGTTAGTGGCACACACAACATCTCTGCTCCCTCTCTAAGGACCCACAGAGAAATGTTGTCCGGTCCCACCACTTTTGAGGTATCGAGTTCACATAGCAGCTTCTTCACCTCCTCCTCGGTTGTGTGTATTTCATCCAGCACTTGTTGGTATACCTCCCTATTCTGAATTCCTGGAGTCCTTCCTGTCTCCTGTGTAAATACTTCTTTAAATCTCATGTTGAGCTCCTCACATACCTCTTGGTCGTTTCTTGTGAACTCCCCACCTTCCTTCCTCAGCCTGATTACCTGGTCCTTGACTGTTGTTTTCCTCCTGATGTGGCTATACAACAGCTTCGGGTCAGACTTGACTTTTGATGCTATATCATTTTCATATTGTCGCTGAGCCTCCTTCTTACCTGTGCATATTCGTTTCTGGCTCTTCGCTAATCTCTTTATTTTCCTGGGTCCTTTGTCTTCTGTACTTTTTCCATTCTCTATTACACTTAGTTTTTGCCCCCTACACCTCTGGGTGAACCAAGGACTCGTTCTGGTCTTCCCATTACTTCTGTTTCCCTTGAGGACAAACCTCTCCTCTGCCTCTTTGCATTTGGTTGTCACATATTCCATCATTTCTTTTACTGGTTTTCCTGCCAATTCTCTCTCCCACTGAACGTCTTGTAGGAAGTTCCTCATGCCTGTGTAGTCCCCCCTTTTGTAGTTTCGTTTCTCCCTTCCTATTCCTGCTCCCCTCTCCACTTGTAGCTCAACTATATAATCAAAACACAGAACCAAATGATCACTAGCTCCAAGGGGCCTTTCATACGTGAAATCCTCGATGTCCGAACTACTCAAGGTGAATACTAGGTCCAGTCTTGCTGGATCATCCCCACCTCTCTCTCTGGTAGTGTCTCTAACATGTTGATGCATTAGGTTTTTCAGTACCACATCCATCATCTTGGCTCTCCATGATTCAGGACCCCCATGGGGCTCCAGGTTTTCCCAATCAATCTCTTTGTGATTGAAATCACCCATAACTAGTAACTTTGCTCTCCCCATGTGGGCTCTTCTGGCTACCTCGGCTAGTGTGTCTACCATTGCTCTGTTGCTCTCGTCGTATTCTTCTCTTGGCCTCCTGCAGTTCTGTGGCGGGTTGTACATTACAGCAATTACCACCTTATGACCCTCAGACTGAATTGTTCCTACTATGTAGTCCCTTTCACCCATTCCATCCATTCCTTCCACTTCCTCAAATCCCCACCTGTTCTTAATGAGCAGTGCAACTCCTCCTCCACCTCTGCTCCTTCTATCTTTCCTGAGGATTTGATATCCAGGTGGAAAGATTGCATCTGTTATCATCCTGGTGAGTTTCGTTTCTGTGAGTGCTATTATGTCTGGGGATGTCTCCTTTATTCTTTCATGCCACTCCTCACATTTATTTGTTATACCATCTGCATTTGTATACCAAACCTTCAACTTCTTTTCAAAACCGTAGTCTGGGGGGTACGTTGGGGTTGGGAAAGTGGGAGATCTGATGGGGAACTATGGGTGATTGGTGTGAAGGTGGAGTTTGTAATGAGGTGGGTGGAATCATTGGGTATGGCATGTGTGTTTTGGGTTAGATTGTTTGGTTGCATTGGGGTTGTCCAGGTTGGGGAACATCTGAAGGTGGTTGTATTAGAGCTTCCTCCTGAGTATGTGTGTGTATGTGTATGTGTGTCTGTGTGTATGTGTATATGTAAGTGTGTATGTATATGTGTGTGTGTGTGACCCAGCAATAAAATTTGCACCAAGAACTCATTACAGTTTTGACCAGGTGTAGACTAGTGAAGTGTTCATTGCGTTATAATTTGTTCATGATTGTAACCATGTATAAACGTAAGTAAGTAAATTTACTTACATGTTTCATTACCTTTGTAACTTGTAAGTTCATTACCTTTGTAGCTTGTTAGTTCATTACCTTTGTAACTTGCTCAGCTATCAAAACTTTGGGGTCCAATCCCTGGACCCATTATGTACCTCTGTAATCTTTTGACTACCGTCCACAGGATGGGTATGGGGTGCATAATAAAGATATCAAACTGAACTTTTTTCTTCTCCACCATAGGAAAGAATCTAGCGAGTAAAATTCCAAGCTCGAACACTCGTCCAACAGACTACCTCACCAACACCTACCCAGATACACTATTCCTAGCTCCTACCAACTCAATTGAAGTCTCGCTCATAATCAACACCCTTAAAAACAAAGCAGGAGACATAAACAGCTTACCACCCTTTATGTACAAAAAAGCTTCACACGTACTGTCACCAATTATAGCAGCATTATTCAATAAATCCATTGAATCTTCTACCTTCCCATCAATTCTCAAAATAGCTAGGGTCACCCCGATCCACAAAGGAGGTGACCAAACTGACTTGAACAATTATAGACCAATCTCAAATTTACCACTGCTTTCTAAAATCTTCGAAAAATTAATTCATAGACAGATCTATTCCTACCTCGTCTCACACAATGTACTCAACCTCTGTCAATTTGGATTCAGGACTAACAAGAGCACAAACGATGCTATTATACACATGTTAGAGTTAATATATACCGCACTTGAGAAGAAAGAAGTTCCGCTGGGAATCTTCATAGACCTACGCAAAGCATTTGATACAGTCGACCATGATTTATTGCTCACAAAATTTGCACACTATGGTATAAGGGGGCACCCCCTCAACTACCTAAAGTCATACCTTAGCAACAGAAGCCAGTACGTGTACACAAATGGAGAGAACTCTTCCACACATCAAATTACAGTCGGAGTCCCTCAAGGAAGTGTCCTGGGACCACTCCTATTCCCCATTTACATAAACGACCTACCGAATGCATCACAACTACTCAAACCCATTATATTTGCAGATGACACAACATATGTCTTCTCTCACCCAAATCCAGTCATACTGGCCAACACTGTTAATGCCGAATTACAGAAAATATCAACATGGATGACGACAAACAAGCTTACTCTCAATACTGACAAGACCTACTTCATTCAGTTTGGAAACAAAGCTACAAATGTTCCACTTAACATAACGCTCAATGGTTCACCCATCACAAGACTCAGAGGGAAAATTCCTAGGAATCCACCTTGACAGTAGTCTTAAATTCCAAACACACATACAACAAATTTATAAGAAAATCTCAAAGACAGTAGGTATATTATCAAAGATACGCTATTATGTGCCACAAACAGCTCTCCTTGCACTATATCATTCACTTATCTACCCTTATCTCACCTATGGAGTCTGTGCATGGGGCTCAACAACATTAAATCACCTTAGACCACTCATAACCCAGCAAAAGGCTGCAGTCAGAATGATAACAAATTCCCACTCTAGACAGCATACTCCACCTATATTCAAAACTTTTAAACTACTCACCGTAAAAAACATTCATACCTATTCATGTGCCTACTACATACATAAAACTCTACATGCTAATATCAACCCTCCGCTCAAAATTCTCCTCAACAACTTTAATAGGTCCCACGACCACAACACAAGAAACAGATCACTTTTTGACATACACCGAGTCCATACCAACCAATGTAAAAATTCTATGCACATAAAGGGCCCCAGAATCTTGAATTCATTACCAGTAAATATTAAGTTAACCTTGTCTGAAAATCAATTTAAGACTCTTCTCAAAAATCACCTACTCACCCTAAATTAAATACTCATACTGTAACTACTTTCAAACTCAATGTTATTTTCCTTAAGATAATCTCAGTTTTATATTGTCATCCTCCTCAACACTTGTTGCAATTTCATATCATCATATTGTCATTTTAATAGTATAGTAACACTTGTTGCAATTTCATATCATCATATTGTCATATTGTAATTTGAAATAAAATATATAACTAAAAGAAACTCAATAAATTTCTCTAGTATTGTTATTTTACTAGTATAGCATCAACATATTGTAATTTGAAATAAAATATACAACTAGAATAAACTCAACCAATTACTCTAGTATTGTCTTTTTAATAGTATATAGTATTATCATATTGTAATTTGAAATAAAATATATAACTAGAATAAACTCAATCAATTTCTCTAGTATTATGTACATAGTGAATAAGTCTTTAGACTAAGCTGCCCCTAATGCCATGGCATGCCAGTGGCTCTCCTTGCATTTCAGTTTTTTTAATTGTAACTACCAATACCTATGTATACTTGTAACTTGCAACAAAATAACAATATTATTATTATATTATTATTAATGACTTCGAAAAGGCAATAAATGACATGCCCATGCACTCCGCTCTAGGCCCAGACTCATGGAACTCCGTGTTCATCAAGAACTGCAAGAAGCCCCTATCACGTGCTTTTAACATCCTATGGAGAGGGAGCATGGACATTGGGGTCGTCCCGCAGTTACTAAAAACAACAGACATAGCCCCACTCCCCAAAGGGGGCAGTAAAGCAATAGCAAAGAACTACAGACCAATAGCACTAACGTCCCATATAATAAAAATCTTTGAAAGGGTTCTAAGAAGCAAAATCGCCACTCATCTTGATACCCATCAATTGCACAACCCAGGGCAGCATGGGTTTAGAGCAGGTCGCTCCTGTCTGTCCCAACTACTGAACTACTACAACAAGGTCCTGGATGCTCTAGAAGACAAACAGAATGCAGATGTTATATACACAGACTTTTCAAAAGCCTTTGACAAGTGTGACCATGGTGTAATAGCACACAAAATGCATGATAAAGGAATAACAGGAAAAGTGGGTAGATGGATCTATAATTTCCTAACAAGTAGAACACAAAGAGTAGTAGTCAACAGAGTAAAGTCTGAGGCAGCTACTGTGAAAAGCTCTGTTCCACAAGGCACAGTACTCGCTCCCATCCTGTTCCTCATCCTCATATCGGACATAGACGGGGATATAAGCCACAGTGCCGTGTCTTCCTTTGCAGATGACACCCGAATCTGTATGACAGTATCCACCGTTGAAGACACTGCAAGACTCCAAGCAGACATAAACCAAATCTTTAAATGGGATGCAGAAAATAATATGAAGTTCAATGATGAGAAATTTCAATTACTCAGATACGGAAAACGTGAGGAAATTAAAATCTCATCGGAGTACAAAACTAATTCCAACCACACAATAGAGCGAAAAACTAATGTCAAAGACCTGGGAGTGATCATGTCAGAGGACCTCACCTTCAAGGACCATAACACCGTAGCAATCACATCTGTTAGAAAAATGACAGGATGGATAATGAGAACCTTCAAAACCAGGGATGCCAATCCCATGTTGACACTTTACAGATCGCTTGTTCTATCTAGGCTGGAATATTGCTGCACACTAACTGCACCTTTCAAGGCGGGTGAAATTGCTGACCTTGAAAATGTGCAGTTAGTTAGCTTGATATCTTTATTATGCACCCATACCCATCCTGTGGGCGGTAGTCAAAAGATTACAAAGGTACATAATGGGTTCATGGACTGGACCAAAAAGTTTTGATAGCTGAGCAAGTTACAAAGGTAATGAACTCACAAGTTACAAAGGTAATGAACCCACAAGCTACAAAGGAAACGAACTCACAAGTTACAAAGGTAATGAACTCACAAGCTACAAAGGTAATGAATGAACTCACAAGTTACAAAGGTAATGAAACATGTAAGTAAATTTACTTACTTACGTTTATACATGGTTACAATCATGAACAAATTATAAAGTAATGAACAATTCACTAATCAATGTGCAGAGAACCTTCACGGCACGCATAACTGCGATAAACCACCTCAATTACTGGGAACGTTTGAAGTTCCTAAACCTGTACTCTCTAGAACGCAGGCGGGAGAGATACATTATTATATACACGTGGAAAATTCTCGAGGGATTAGTACCAAACTTGCACACGAGAATCACTCCCTACGAAAGCAAAAGACTCGGCAGGCGATGTAACACCCCCCCCAATGATAAGCAGGAGTGCCACTAGCACGTTGAGGGACAACACAATAAGTGTCAGGGGCCCAAGATTGTTCAACTGCCTCCCAGCATACATCAGAGGGATTACCAACAAACCCCTGGCTGTCTTCAAGCAGGCACTGGACAGGCACCTAAAGTCGGTACCTGACTAGCCAGGCTGTGGTTCGTACATTGGACTGCGTGCGGCCAGCAGTAACAGCCTGGTTGATCAGGGTCTGGTCCAACATGAGGCCTGGTCACAGACCAGGCCGCAGGGACGTTGACCCCTGGAATTCTCTCCAGGTAAACTTTGCACTTGGTGGGGTTGAACTCCAGGAGCCAATTGCTGGACCATGCTTGCAGTCTGTCCAGATCCCTTTGTAGCTCTGCCTGGTCCTCGTCCGATTGAATTCTTCTCATAAACTTCACATCATTTGCAAACAGGGACACTTCGGAGTCTATTCCTTCCGTCATGTCGTTCACAAATACCAAAAACAACACCGGGCCTAAGACTGACCCCTGTGGAACCCCACTCGTCACCGGCGCCCACTCTGACACCTCGCCACGTACCATGACTCGTTGCTGTCTTCCTAAAAAGGTATTCCCTGATCCATTGTAGTGCCTTCCAGCTTCTGCACTAATCTCTTGTGTGGAACTGTGTCAAACGCCTTCTTACAGTCCAAGAATATGCAATCTACCCACCCCTCTCTCTCTTGTCTTACTGCTGTCACCCTGTCGTAGAACTCCAGTAAGTTTGTGACACAGAATTTCCCGTCCCTGAAACCGTGTTTGATAAGCTCATTCCTTTCTAGGTGCTCCACCACTCTTCTCCTGATTATCTTCTCCATGACCTTGCATACTATACATGTCAGTGACACTGGTCTGTAGTTTAGTGCTACATTCCTGTCTCCTTTTTTAAAAATTGGAACTACATTTGCTGTCTTCCATAGCTCAGGTAGTTGCCCTGTTTCGATAGATGTGTTGAAGATTGTTGTTAGGGGTACACATAGCTCCTCTGCGCCCTCTATCAGGACCCATGGAGAGATGTCATCAGGCCTCTTCACTTCCTCCTCAGTTGTGTGTATTTTGTCCAGCACCTGATGGTGTACCCTACCTCTCTGCCTTTCTGGAGGCCCTTCTATCTTCTCTGTGAACACCTCTTTGAATCTCATGTTGAGCTCTTCACACACTTCGCGGTCATTTCTTGTGACCTCCCCTCCTTCCTTCCTCAGCCTGATCACCTGGTCCTTGACTGTTGTTCTCCTCCTGATGTGGCTATACAGCAGCTTTGGGTCAGATTTGGCTTTCGCTGCTATGTCATTTTCGTACTGTCTTTGGGCCTCCCTTCTTACCTGTGCATATTAATTTCTGGCTCTACGACTGCTCTCCTTATTCTCCTGGGTCCTTTGCCTTCTGTACCTCTTCCATTCCCTGGCACACTTGGTTTTGGCTTCCCTGTACCTTTGGGTGAACCATTGGCTCATCCTGGATTTTTCTCTTCTCCTGTTACCCTTGGGTATAAACCTCTCCTCAGCTTCCTTGCAAATTGTTGTCACATCCTGGAGTATACCTGGAGAGAGTTCCAGGGGTCAACGCCCCTGCGGCCCAGTCTGTGACCAGGCCTCATGTTGGATCAGAGCCTGATCAACCAGGATGTTACTGCTGGCCGCACACAGTCCAACGTACGAACCACAGCCGGGCTGGCCAGGTACCGACTTTAGGTGACTGTCCAGTGCCTGCTTGACAGCCAGGGGTTTGTTGGTAATCCCCTGATGTATGCTGGGAGGCAGTTGAACAGTCTTGGGCCCCTGACACTTATTGTATTGTCTCTCAACGTGCTAGTGGAACCCCTGCTTTTCATTGGGGGGATGTTACATCGCCTGCCGAGTCTTTTGCTTTCGTAGGGAGTGACTCTCGTGTGCAAGTTTGGTACTAATCCCTCGAGAATTTTCCACGAGTATATAATAATGTATCTCTCCCGTGTGCGCTCTAGGGAGTATAGGTTTAGGAACTTCAAGCGTTCCCAGTAATTGAGGTGGTTTATCGCAGTTATGCGTGCCATGAAGGTTCTCTGCACATTTTCTAAGTCAGCAATTTCACCTGCCTTGAAAGGTGCAGTTAGTGTGCAGCAATATTCCAGCCTAGATAGATCAAGCGACCTGAAAAGTGTCAACATGGGCTTGGTATCCCTGGTTTTGAAGGTTCTCATTATCCATCCTGTCATTTTTCTAGCAGATGCGATTGCTACGGTGTTATGGTCCTTGAAGGTGAGATCCTCTGACATGATCACTCCAAGGTCTTTGACACTAGTTTTTCGCTCTATTGTGTGGTTGGAATTTTAATTTCTTCACGTTTTCCATATCTGAGTAATTGAAATTTCTCATCATTGAACTTCATATTGTTTTCTGCAGCCCATTTAAAGATTTGGTTTATGTCTGCTTGGAGTCTTGCAGTATCCTCAACGGTTGACACTGTCATACAGATTCGGGTGTCATCTGCAAAGGAAGACACGGCACTGTGGCTTATATCCTTGTCAATGTCCGATATGAGGATGAGGAACAGGATGGGAGCGAGTAATGTGCCTTGTGGAACAAAGCTTTTCACTGTAGCTGCCTCAGACTTTACTCTGTTGACTACTACTCTTTGTGTTCTACTTGTTATGAAATTATAAATCCATCTACCCACTTTTCCTGTTATTCCTTTATCACACATTTTGTGTGCTATTCACCATGGTCACACTTGTTAGTTAGTTTGATATCTTTATTATGCACCCCATACCCATCCTGTGGGTGGTAGTCAAAAAATTACAGAGGTACATAATGGGTCCAGGGACTGGACCCCAAAGTTTTGATAGCTGAGCAAGTTACAAAGGTAATGAACTAACAAGCTGCAAAGGTAATGAACTCACAAGTTACAAAGGTAATGAAACATGTAAGTAAATTTACTTACGTTTATACATGGTTACAATCATGAACAAATTATAACGCAATGAACAATTCAATAGTCTACACCCGGTTACAACTGTAATGAGTTCTTGGTGCAAATATTATTGTTGGGTCACACACACACACATATACATACACACTTACATATACACATACACACATACACACACACACACATACACATACACACACATATATACATACACACACACACGCACACACAACAGGCCCAGCCTTCAATCGACATGTGTATAGGACAAAATGGCAATCAACACGCACACACACACACACACACGTGGCAATGCTTTATTTACAGTGAGCAAAGTCAGGGTATTTTTCAAGAATGGTCTGTAATATACCACTGTGGATAAAATACTTTGACATATCTTGAACATTTCTGAGTGAGTTGTCTCTGAATTCATTAATTTTCTCGCACTCCAGTACATAATGACGCAGGGTGTGACAATAATCCAACTGACAAAGTTTACATTTTATTTGGTCTACATCTGGTGGTGGTGATTTAACCTGCCAAAGCTACTTGTAACCCAGCCGGAGGCGGGCGGTGGTGACATCCAAGAGTCTGTTTATTTTGTTGGATGCACCATAGACATGTGGCTCCTCCTGCATGATAGAATGATGATAGATGGACTGACTGGTGTCAATCTCCCTGAGTCTTAAGTCAATAAAATTCAGTTGAAGTTCTTTTCGTCTTATTGTTCTCAAACTGCTAACTGACAAGCCAAGATTGTAATCTACCCCCTCTTTGAAAGCATAAAACTTAGCCAATTTATCAGTTCTATCATGCATCTGAAGACCAATGTGAGATGGAATCCACAGCATGTGCACTCTGACTCTACTATCCACAATCCTTCCATACCTGTGTCTGGCTTCTGACACAAGCATGCTACAAGTTATACTTGATGAGTTGAGAGCATTTATGGATGACAGAGAATCAGTTACAATTAGAGAGTCAACCATAGATACACGAGTGCAAGGAGTATGGCAAACAGTTCTGTCTGAAGGGTAGAGGCCCAGTTATTGATGCGTGCTCCAATTTCTTTAAGAGAGCCATCACTCTGTATGACAACATCAGCACTACCAGCTGCACCAGTGGATTGGTGAACAGAACCATCAACGTAAATAATTTGTGAGAGAGTGTGCTGTTTGGCTAAATTATCAATAACGTTTAAGGCATCATGTTTAGCTTCAAGGCGAAGCTTTGGTTGTGATTTAAGAAGTAGTTTGGGGGGAAATGGAGGGATGGTAGTTTGGAATGGGGTAATATTCCATGGAGCGGAGAAGTGCCGCTGTTGCCTTACTTGCCACAGATCATGTATCTGATTCATGCGGAGGTCGGTTCCAGTTTTTTCGATCCATCTGGAGGGATGTTCACCAGTGCTGAGGAAAGTTTGGAGAGCTTCTGTGCAGGGGCTTGAATGGGCTTGCCTGAGCATATTAACCCCAATTAGGATATTTCTTTCAGTAACACGATCTCTGATGCTTGGAATATCAAGTTCTTTCTGCATATTTAAAATTTTGGCAGTACAAGGGCATCCTAAAATGATCCTCATTGCTTCGTTCTGCAGTTTTTCCAGCCTTCCAAGCTTCCAGTCAGACACAAGAGCAAGTAGTGGCGCAGCATAATCAACCAATGATCTAATATAAGCAAGATACATAATTTTCACAATTTTAACATTAGCACCATACCTGGGGTGAAACCCTGCCACAACTCTAAGTGCTCTCAGCCTTTCATTGTATTGACGACAAAGTCTCGTTACAACAGGTCCAAGTAGTGGGACCTCAAAGCCTAGATACCTGTATCTGTTTACATATTCTAGAAGAGACCCATCATGCAACTGGATCTCTTCTAGAATATGGTCACACTTGTCAAAGGCTTTTGCAAGGTCTGTGTATATAACGTCTGCATTCTGTGTGTCTTCTAGAGCATCCAGGACCTTGTCGTAGTGGTCCAGTAGTTGGGACAGACAAGAGCGACCTGCTCTAAATCCATGCTGCCCTGGGTTGTGTAATTGATGGGTATCTAGGTGCGTGGCGATCGTGCTTCTTAGAACCCTTTCAAAGATTTTATGAAATGGGACGTTAGCGCTATTGGTCTGTAGTTCTTTGCTATTGCTTTACTGCCCCCTTTGTGGAGTGGGGCTATGTCTGTTGTTTTTAGTAACTGCGGGACGACCCCAGTGTCCATGCTCCCTCTCCATAGGATGTTAAAAGCACGTGATAGGGGCTTCTTGCAGTTCTTGATGAACACAGAGTTCCATGAGTCTGGGCCTGGAGCGGAGTGCATGGGCATGTCATTTATTGCCTTTTCGAAGTCATTTGGCGTCAGGGTAATGTCAGATAGGCATGCACCTGCCAAGTTCTGTGGCACTTTCATAAAAAATTCATTTAGGTCTTCGACTTTCAGTCTGGTTAGCAGCTCGCTAAAAACTGAGTCGTACTGGGACTTTAGTAACTCGCTCATTTCCTTGCTGTCATCTGTGTAGGACCCATCCCGTTTAAGTAGGGGCCCAATACTGGATGTTGTTCTCGACTTTGATTTTGCATAAGAAAAGAAATACTTTGGGTTTCTTTCAATTTCATTTATAGCTTTTAGTTCTTCCCGCGTTTCTTGATTCCTGTAAGATTCCTTTAGTTTTAATCCGATGTTTGCTATTTCTCTGACTAGTGTCTCCCTACGTATTTCAGATATATTGGCCTCTTGTAGCCGCTCCGTTATTCTTTGCCTTCGCCTGTATAGCGAGCGCCTCTCTCTTTCTAGTTTGCATCTTCTCCTCCTTTTCCTTAAGGGAATTTGCCTTGAGCAAACCTCTAGTGCCACAGAGTTTATTTGGTCTAGACATAGGTTAGGATCCGTGATGCTTAGGCAATCTTCCCAGTTTATATCATTTAGGACTTTGTTTACTTGGTCCCACTATTACAAAAAAAATAACCATTTGTAATAAACGACTGTTTGGGATAACTAAGTAAAATATCAGATTTTCAATATTTATTATATTATATTATCAATATAAAAACAATCTGTAGTTAATATATAATCTGTGTAAAACATAATCTTATAATTTGTGTAAAAACATTTATATACACAAAATCATAGTACAAGATAAAAGTCACAAGTAAAATCATATACTTAGTGCAGTGTCAAGTCGCTGCCGTCATGGTGTCACACAGGACACTACCACACCTTGTCATGATACGCCTTCTCCACCGTGTCCGCAGGCACCCTTATCTCTGTCTTATGGCACACCTACGGGGTTCCACGACAACCGTTCCTGTACCATAAGACTCCATCGCTGTGTCACACAACACCTTCTCTGTGCCACATGGCACGCCCCCTGTATCATGAACTCATTCTCTAATAAAGCCTTTGCACCGCGTTATGACACACCCCAAATACACGACTCAACCTGTGTCGTGCCACCGTCACAAACTCTCTCTGACTACACCAATAAATACCTGACACCACATCTTAGTGTCACACAAGACACCACCTGTTACCAGTGTCACACAAGACACCACCTGTTACCAGTGTCACACAAGACACCACCTGTTACCAGTGTCACACAAGACACCACCTGTTACCAGTGTCACACAAGACACCACCTGTTACCAGTGTCACACAAGACACCACCTGTTACATGCACAGCACCTGTCCATGTCACACAAGACACCACCTGTTACCAGTGTCACACAAGACACCACCTGTTACCAGTGTCACACAAGACACCACCTGTTACCAGTGTCACACAAGACACCACCTGTTACCAGTGTCACACAAGACACCACCTGTTACCAGTGTCACACAAGACACCACCTGTTACCAGTGTCACACAAGACACCACCTATTACAGGTACAAAGCTCATTTTCCAGTGTCAACCAGGGAAAACACCTGTACCCGTGTGAAAAGCCCACTGATTTCTGAGGCCATCACCATCCGAAGGTCCCCAAACTCCCAGGTCTATTTCTGTAACACTCTATTTATCAGGTACTAGTCTCTCCAAGTCTCGTCAAAAGCCAGGTGTATCAGGATCACCATGTAGATCAAATCCAGGTCTGTCTAACACTCCCAGGTATATCAGGGAGCTAGTGAACTCTCCAGTTGTTGTATGAGGGGAAGTTCGTTGACACTGATTCGGTTTTTGACAGCCGGCTCGTCAGTCAAACATCACGTTTGATTACGTCACAGGCCGGCAGGTATACTACCTAACAGTCATTGTTAGGTAGGGGCCATAACACCCACCTTATGGTTTTGTTATTGAAGTTGAATTTGGAGAAGGATCCCTCGCGGCTGATCACATTTTGTTGATCTGGAGCTTCCCCCATGCATGTCTGGACCTCTATTATGTTGTGATCTGAGTATATGTTTTTGATATGATGACATTTCGTATCAGATCATCATTGTTGGTGAAGATGAGGTCCAGCGTATTCTCTAATCTTGTGGGTTAGCCACCCAGCTCTGATTGTGTGAGGGTGTGCGGTGCGCTGGCCTGACCCCTGGTGGCTCTTGACAGCACTTTGGTTTTCTCAACATGGCGGCAGCTGGGAGGAGACGGTTGAACACAGTTTGTGTGGACCTGGTTACAAGAGTTATCAACCCTGCCACGGCCGGAACAGTATTGCCCATGATCCTACGAGATATTTATGGACTTGATACTACGGATTTGTATGGAGTGGCACTGAAGCAGGACGAATAGAGTGTTTGTGAAACTTCAAACGGCAGAGGTGTATGAAAGGCTGGTGGATAAGCATCAAGACAGAGTGTACACCGTGCACACAGGACTACAGGTACGCTTAAAGGACGTCTCAAGGACATACACTTGGGTTCGATTGAGGAATGTCCCGTTTGAGGCCGATGCGGTGGACATCAGTGCAGTTTCGGGGCATACGGCGTTATCCATGCTGCTACTCCTGGCAAGTGGAGTGAAGGACCGCTGATGGGGATCTTTGAGGGGTCTTTTGCATTGAAGATGACCTTGCGACATCCCATACCGTCGTACCGTCGTATTGCCGGATTTCAGGACGCAGATATCGTCACCTACATGGGCAACGCAGGACTTGTCGTCTGTGGGGGGCATATGAGCATGTAGCGGCCGACTGCTTGAAGAGGTCGGGCCCAAGAATGAACGGGGACATCGTGGAACGAACGTGACAGTGCAGAGAAATGTGCAGGGGAAGAGGAACAGTCGGAGAAACAACCAAAGTTGTGGAGCGAGATAGTCGACGGTGCAGAGGTGGTGTGTCAGACGATATCACAGGAAACGGCGCCATCAGTGGTTGAAGGTGGCAACCAGGAGAGTGCTGTGGAGGAAGTGGCTTTGGAGCAGGTATTAAGGGACATTATGGACGAACCTCTACCGGTGTTAAGTGTAGAAGCCACTGGAGGTATGGAAGATACAATGGATATGGTGGAGGGCATAGTGAATGCCAGTATCAATGACCAAACATTAGTGTTGGAGACAGTGCAGGCAGAGGTACATCAGATTGATAGTGCAAGTGGTGTGGAAGTAGTGCAGGGGACCCGCAGAGGTCTGGCACACTGTCTGATTGTGATGACGTGTTGACCCGGCCCAGAGGATTTGCAAGAAACCTCTGGTGGAAGTTGCAAGAAAGACTTGGGATTGGTGCAAGATCAGGAATTAATAAGGGTGGGAAGAAGGTGGGTAAATTGCAGAGTAAAGGAAATCTGGTCGCAACTTCCACTGAGGCCGAAGGGCAAACCTTTGTCTTTAATTTCAAGTGTTTAACGTTAAATGTAAATGGTTGAGAGCAGATATTAAAAGAGCTTGGGTGGAGTGTACGTTGAGACGGTATGGTGTGACTGTGGGTTTTTGCAGGAGCATAATTATAGGTGTGGTAGAGATTTGGTATTGGATGATTATAAGGTATTTGCCAGTTCATCAAGTAGATTAAAGGGTGGGGTGGCGATAGTGGTAGCAGTGTCAAGCCCATTCAAGCCTTTGCGATGGGAGGAGAGTGGGGGGGGCAGACTGGTGAGGGTGGAGGGCGAATGGGGGGGGTGAAGGTATGCTTTTTGGGAGTGTATATGCCGGCAGAGTCTTCCAGACAGGTGAAGGTAGATTTTGTGAGGGAGCATATGATTTATGCATGTAGGGATTTGCCTAGCGTAACCATAGTTGGGGAGATTTTAATTGTGTCATCAGGGAAAGGGATGTAGAGCCACGGGGAGGGGGTGTGTTTTGCAGGCTCTGAGGGACTTACTTAGGTGTGTAGGTTTGAAGGATGTTATTGGGGTAGGAGGGGCGGGAGAGCATACATTTGTTAGAAGAGGGTATGGGGCTAGGCTAGATAGAATTTATGTAACAGGAGTGTGGTGGTGGGTGCGTTAAATATTTAGATGTGGGTTTTACAGATCATCGGGGAGTGTTGTGGAGGTGGAATGGTCGGGCGGCCGGTAAGGGGTATTGGAAATTAAATGTTCACTTTTGAGTGGTGAGGGTAGAAGTGTGGAATTTAGTGATTGGTGGGAGAGTTTGGAGGAAGGTGCAGCGGGCCTGGGATTGGTTGGAGGTGGTAAGAGGGGCATTAAAGCATACTATCGAGATTGGGCAAAGAAGAGGTAGGATGGCGTTATGGCATGCAAACTACTTGGAGGGATTATTGACGGACTGTTACTTAAGAGGAGGTCACAGACTAACTGAGAAATACGGACATTGAAGGAAAGGTTGCGGTTGCTGCAGAATGGGGTTTTGGGGGATGCAGGATGAAAGCAGGCTTGGATGACGTGTTATGGGGAGATAAACCTCCAAATATGTATTGGGTAAGTGTAGGAACCGAAAGGATGGATGACAGTGGAGTGCTTGGAGGTGGATGAAGAATTGGAGAATTATGATGAAGGAATGCGGATTTGTACCACAGAGGCTATGAACGTGTATGTGGATAAGTGGTTTGCCAAGCATATGTGTCGCAAAGGGTGAGTGTGATGAACAAGGATTTAATATTAGGGGAATCGTGGAGAGGTTGGGACGAAGTGAGCGGAAGGAGTTGGAGGATGATCAGTGAAGGGGAGGTGTGGGGGGCGGTGAATGGGTTAAAATAGGAAAGGCCCCTGGAATAGATGGTATAGCGAACGAGTTTTATAAGGAAAATTGGAACATCATGAGGGACTGTTTGGTTGGTGTGATGAATGGGATGAAAGAGGACGGGGTGATGGGTAGGATATGGGATTGGGAGTGGTGGTTCTAGTACGGAAGGGGAAGGTAGGAGATACTTTGAGGAATTACAGACCTTTGGTACTAATGAATTCTGATTATAAAATATTTGCAAAGATTCTAGGTACAGATTAAGGGTGTTGGGGAGGGTGATTGAGGTGGACAGGGGGATTCCAGGTAGGGAAGTGGTGGCGGTCATGAGTACATTAAGGATTTCATTGAAAGTGTGGAAGGGAGGGGTACTACTGATTGGCAGGGGGCGTATGATAGTGTAGAGCGCGAGAAGTCTGAAATCATGGAGCCAGTGGGTTCAAATGGGAAGTGATGAGTTGGATCGTGCTTTATGAAGGGCATGTGTTAGGGTACAAGTCAACGGTAGATTGGGTGGGAGTGGTGCAGATGGAAGGGGTTTGCGGCAGGGATGTCCTCTGTCAATTCTGTTGCATGTGTTCAGGATCCATTTACAGATTGGTGGGGGGTGGTGGTGGTGAGGGATCATGAATATTGTGGGGTATGTGGACGACACTACGGTGCTGGTATGGCAGGAGAGGGCTGGGGCATGTAGGGAACAAGATAGGCACATTTTGTAAGGCAACTGGAATGAAGGTGAAGGGGCAAAATCATTGCTATTGGAGGTGGGTAATTGGGTGGGAAGGGGTTGGGTAGAGACATGGTTGGAATGTGACTGACACAGTGAAAATATGTGGAATAGTGTTCACGGGGAATCAGGGACGTGACGAGAGAGTAAATCGGGAATGTAGTGCAACGGGCAATGGAGCGTATAAATGGTTGGCGTGCGGGTGAGCTCACATTGAGGCAGAGGGTCATTGCGGTAAACACAATGATTTACAGTAGGATTTGGTTTGTAGCTAATATTTATCCTTTATTGAGGTGGGATGTGGAAGGGCTGGAGCGTAAAGTATTTAAGTTCATTTGGGCTAATGGTAGACATTGGTTACGGAAGGATATAGTTAGGAAGGAAATATTATTGGGGGTTGGGTCTGATTTGGCTGGAGAAGAGGTTGATGTGCATGTATGTGAAACGTTGTGTGATGAGGAGGGGGATGGAGGGACCGGGGTGGAAGGAGTGTTGAGAGATTTGGGTGAATGGTGGGAGGAGGATCTTTTACAGTGCAGGGATTGTGCGCAATATGATGGTCATAAAGGAACCGCAAAATTTAAAGTAGCTGTGCTTATGGAGGTTAGGAGGTGGGGTGGGGGTGCTGGAGGGGAGGCTATATATCCAGTTTATGACTGAAAGGAATTGGGGGGTTTCGGGAATTACGTTTATCGGGAAGGGGATCGTGAGCTGATGTATAGGTTTCTACATGGGGCGGTTGAAAGCGAGGAATTTTATTTCGAATGGGGTGTGTGAAAGATGGGGGTTGTGAGAGGTGTGGCAAGCCGGAGACCGTCTTGCATGCCATATATTTTGTGAAGCATTGGAAGGGTAAGGTGGTGGATGGGATGGGTTTTGAGAAAGTGGGGGGGGAGTACCTTTGTTAAGGGCAATTTTCTTGGATTTGAGTGTCATAGGGACAAAAAGGGTTTAATGTACTGCATGGTGGATTTTGTTTGTGTGTCATGAAAATTGAGAGAGGGGGGCATTCGGGAAAGAATAAAGGCGGTGGCGGCACATATATACGAACCAAGTGTCGGAATCGTTTGCTATATGGGAAGGGTTGGGATTCTGTATTTTCGGAGGATTACAGATCATTAAGTGTCAAGGGGGTATTGAGAGGTTTGGAGGGGTTTGAGTGGGCTTGACCTGTAGGGTTGGGGAATAGGGGAAAGGGATGTGTTTGTTTTTAGGAGATAGGGACGTGTGATTGGAGAAAGGGGAGGGAAGATGGGGAGTATTATTTTCTTTGGGTGACGGTTGACATTCTATGCTGTGACAAGTGACGTTAGGGTTTTGGGTAGTGGATGAGATGAATGAAGGGGTGGAATGGATGTTGGTGAAGTTGGTAAGGTGGGGGGGAGTCAGGGGTTGTACATGGGTTTGGCTGGTCCTCTGAAGCCGGGGGAGGGAGGGGGAGTGTGTTTGGGTTGTAACTGGTGTGAATGTGTTGGGGGTTGGTTTGTACTTACCAGTAGATGGTAAGGGTAACTGAAACATGTTGTGGTTACTGTGAATTTCGATTTGTAATTACTTTTGAATAT
This sequence comes from Cherax destructor, assembly GCA_009830355.1. NCBI lineage: Eukaryota > Metazoa > Arthropoda > Malacostraca > Decapoda > Parastacidae > Cherax > Cherax destructor. Next base: position 21,613 of record WNWK01030318.1, read on the forward strand.
ACTCTGTGGTAGGTTGATGGCATTTTGACAGGACATCAGGTATGCACCACACTTGTTGTAGGTCATGAATTTACACATGTATAAGTGTAGTTAGTATTAATACAACTTATAAAGTTAAAAGTAATAGATGCTAATTGTGTTTGTATTCATTTTTACATAATTGTGTGTATAGAGGTTTGTTGTGGCTATGAAAGCAAAAATTTGTGGTTAGGTGTGAAGTTATTAGGATACTTTTGTTAAATGTAACCTCATGCACATAGAGCTTACAGTTTATAAGGTTAATGCAAATTGTTAGGTGGAGAGGGGGGTCTCTTATTGGGATTTGTGGCATAGGTAGGATGCATGTCCTTAATGATTTGTAAGGACGATTCATATCTGTTTATGGTAAAAATATTACTAGGAATTATATCGGTGTCGGGTCTCGGCACTGGGTGTACCTTTTGTTGTATGTTAATTTTATCACCTTGCAGAGTTTGTATTGAGCTGTTGTTTGTGACATAGCATTTATTTCCATTGATGTTGGAAAGGTTACTCACTGTTAATGTTCTTTGCGTTTATACACATTTGATTGTTTTGAGTTTGTATATGTATTACATGTACCGAAAAACTAATAAAATGTAAAAAAAAAAAAAAATCTTGTGGGCTCTACTATGTGCTGGTTTAAGGTGAACTTGGTGCAGAGATTTAAAAGTTCATTCATGTGTGAATTTTCATCTGAGCTGCCTCCTGGTGTTATCTCTACTACCACATTGTTTGCAATGTTCCTCCATTTTAGGTGCCTGAGGTTGAAATCCCCCAGTAGCAAGATGTTGGGGGCAGGAGCTGGAAGATTTTCCAGACAGTGGTCAATTTTCAGAAGCTGTTCCTGGAATTGTTGGGACGTTGCATCCGGGGGCTTGTAGACAACCACGATGAGTGAAGAGATTGAAGAAAGGAAAGCTGCAATGGAGGCAACTAAATCGAATCAGGAGTTACAAAGGGATAGGCATTGGGAGAATGAAAGAGAGAGATCAGTCTTTGTTTATGGGCTCCAGGAAGCTGAAGACAAGGGGAGAAAAATGCGATTGAAAACATCATGAAAGCAATAGGAGAAGATGACATGACCCAGCTGGCAAATTTTCTGAGAATAGGGGGGTTTGCAAGAGGAAGAATCCGCCCAGTCAAAGTAATTTTCAAAGCAGAATTGACTCGAAACAGGATCCTGCAGGAGAAAGCAAGACTAAGGGATATGTCAGAGTACTGGAGGGTGTATCTCGACCGCGAGAGAACACGGGAAGAAAGACAGAATCTGAAAGAGAGGGTACAGAGACAAAAGGAGAAAAGAGAGATGGACAGGAGAAACCAGACTCAGAAGGAAGCTCTAATACAATCACCTTCAGATGTCCCCCAACCTGGACAACCCCAATGCAACCAAACAATCCAACCCAAAACACACATGCCATACCCAATGATTCCACCCACCTCATTACAAACTCCACCTTCACACCAACCACCCATAGTTCCCCATCAGATCTCCCACTTTTCCAACCCCAACGTACCCCCCAGACTACGGTTTTAGAAAAGAAGTTGAAGGTTTGGTATACAAATGCAGATGGTATAACAAATAAATGTGAGGAGTGGCATGAAAGAATAAAGGAGACATCCCCAGACATAATAGCACTCACAGAAATGAAACTCACCAGGATGATAACAGATGCAATCTTTCCACCCGGATATCAAATCCTCAGGAAAGATAGAGGGAGCAGAGGGGTAGGAGGAGTTGCACTGCTCATTAAGAACAGGTGGGGATATGAGGAAGTGGAAGGAATGGATGGAATGGGCGAAAGGGACTACATAGTAGGAACAATTCAGTCTGAGAGCCATAAGGTGGTAATTGCTGTAATGTACAACCCACCACAGAACTGCAGGAGGCCAAGAGAAGAATACGACGAGAGCAACAGAGCAATGGTAGACACACTAGCCGAGGTAGCCAGAAGAGCCCACATGGG
>WNWK01030319.1:0-23599 GCA_009830355.1 Cherax destructor
TTTCGAAATATAATATAATATAACCTATAACCTTTCAACATTAATTCCCTTATACACCTATAATTATGCTCCTGTAGGAAGCAAACGTCTACATTCATACGTCTCAGTTACCTCCACCCATTTCCTCTTAACCTCCGCTCGGAGGCCGTTAACGTTCATATTCAAACACTTGAATGCAGCAATGGGGTTTCCCTCTCTGCCTCACGGGTCCTGGCGACACAGTCTTGAAAGTACTACCTAAACCTCGGCTCTCTTTCCTCCATACCTCCACCTTTTCCCTTTAATCCCCTTTCCCTCCCTTAGCTATGTCTACCCAGGTCTTTTACAGGACCTCTGTACTGGTGTAATCACATCTTCGTCAGCCTCACCACTTGGCCTCTTACGGGACTCACCCTCAAACTCCATGACCCCTCCCCGGATACCTAAGCACCACCACTTCTGCAACAATCACACCGGGGACTATTTTCTATGTTGATTTAGAATATACTCTTAAAAATGTAAAGTCATATCATTTTAGCACCATACTAGGCCCTCTTTTCCAAGTAATTCCTAATAGAGGAAGCTAATATTCTCATTAAGCTGTATATTCTGGATTTTTCATGTTTTTGGGAGCAATTGATGCAACAAACAGTATTATAATGACCAATTTCCATTTTGAGGAAAACAATTTTAGCCTGAAAAATCTCTGAATTTTAAAAATTACTTAATATCATACCTGGGGTACTATTTTCTATGCTGATTCAGCGTATTTCGCCATTTTTGGCGGAACTATAAAATTACTTAAAATTACACCGGGGTACTATTTTCTATGCTGATTCAGAATATACACTTAATAATGTAAAATCAGAAACACTTTAACACCATACAGGCCATCTTTTCCCAGTAATTCCTAATAGAGGAAGCTAATATTCTCATTAGGCTGTATATTCTGGATTTTTTCATGTTTGTGGGGAGCAATTGATGCAAGAAACAGTATCATCATGACCAATTTCAATTTTAGAGAGAAAATTATTTTTCGCCTTTTCAGCCGAATTTTAAAAATAACTTAAAATCATCCAGGGGTAATATTTTCTATGCTGATTCACAATATACACTTAAAAATGTAAAATCAGATAATTTTAGCACATACGAGGCCATCTTTTCCAAGTAATTCCTAATTGAGGAAGCTAATATTCTCATTAAGCAGTATATTCAGTATTTTATCATGTTTTTGTGGAGCAATTGATCCGTTAAGCACTGTCATCCTGACCAATTTCCATTTTGAGAGAAAATGTTTTTCACCATTTTCGGCCGAATTTTAAAATTACTTAAAATTACCCCGGGTACTATTTTCAATGCTGTTTCAGAATATACACTTAAAATGTAAAATCAGATCATTTTAGCAATATACTAGGCTCCCTTTTCCCAGTAATTCCTAATTGTGGAAGCTAATATTCTCATTAAGATGTGTATTCTGAATTTTTCATGTTTTTGGGGAGCAATTGATGCAACAAACAGTATCATCATAAGCAATTTCCATTTGAGAGAAAAGTTTTTCGACCCAAAAATCCCCCAAAATTCAGCGTTTTTCGCCATTTTCGGCCGAATTTTAAAAATTACCTAAAATCACACCGGTGGCACTATTTTCTATGCTGATTCAGCATATACACTTAAAAATGTAAAATCAGATCATTTTAGCATATACTAGGCTCCTTTTCCCAGTAATTCCTTATTGAGGAAACTAATATTCTCATTAAACTGTGTATTCTGGTTTTTCATGTTTGTAGGGACAATTGATGCAACAAACAGTATCAGCATGCCAATTTTCTATATTCTCGAAATCACTTAAAATCACAATGGGGATACTATTTTCTATGCTGATTCAGAATATACACTTAAAAATGTAAAATCAGATCATTTAGCACCATACTAGGCTCTCTTTTTCCAGTAATTCCTAATTGAGGAAGCTAATATTCTCATTAAGATGTGTATTCTGGATTTTCATGTTTTTTTGGGAGCAATTGATGCAGCAAACAGTATCATAATGGCCAATTTCCCTTTTGAAAGAAAAGTTTTTTGCGAAAAAATCCCTGAACTATAGTGTTTTCCGTTATTTTCGGCCGAATTTTAAAATTACATAAAATCACACCGGGGTACTATTTTCTATGCTGATTCAGAATATACACTTAAAAATGTAAAATCAGATTTTAGCACCATACTAGGGCCTCTTTTTCCCAGTAATTCCTAATTGAGGAAGTTAATATTCTCATTAATTAAGCTGTATATTATGGATTTTTCATGTTTGTGGAGAGCAATTGATGCAACAAACAGTATCAGAATGACCAATTTTCATTTTGAGAGAAAGTTTTTCGCCCCAGAAAATCCTTGAAAATTCCTCTGCGTTGTTTGCCATTTTCAGCTGAATTTTAAAAATGATTTAAAATCACCCGGGGTACTATTTTCTATGCTGATTCAGAATATACACTTAAAAATGTAAAATCAGATCATTTTGCACCATACGAGACCCTCTTATCCCAGTAATTCCTTATTGAGGAAGTTTACACTCTTATTAAGCTGAATATACTGTATTTTTTCATGTTTGTGGGTAGCATTTGATCCATGAAACACTATCATCATGACTAATTTCCATTTTGAGAGAAAAAGTTTTTCGCCACAAAAAATTAAGTAAAAATTAAATGTTTTTCGCCATTTTCGGCCGAATGTTAAAAATTACTTAAAATCACACCAGGGGTACTATTTTCTATTCTGATTCAGAATATACACTCAAAAATGTAAAATCTGACCATTTAAGCACCATACAGCCTCTTTTCCCAGTAATTCCTAATTGAGGAAGCTAATATTCTCATTTAGCTGTATATTCTGGATTTTTCATGTTTGTAGGGAGTAATTGATGCAACAAACAAGTACCATCAAGACCAATTTCCATTTTCAGAGAAAAAATTTTTCTCTATTTTCACCAATTTTAAAAATTACTTAAAATCACACCGGGGTCTATTTTCTATGCTGATTCAGAATATACACTTAATAATGTAAAATTAGACCATTTTAGCACCATACTAGGCTCTCTTTTCAGAGTATTTCCTAATTGAGGAAGCTAATATTTTCATTAAGCTGTATATTCTGGATTTTTTCATGTTTTTGGGGAGCGATTGATGCAACAAACAGTATCATCATGACCAATTTTCATTTTGAGAGAAAAGTTTTTCGCCCGAAAAAATCCACAGGTTTTTTCGCCATTTTCGACCGAATTTAAAAATTACTTAAAATCACCACAGGGATACTATTTTCTATGCTGATTCAGAATATACACTTAAAAATGTAAAATCAGATCATTTTAGTACCATACTAGGCTCTCTTTTCCCAGTAATTCCTAATTTAGGAAGCTAATATTCTCATTAAAATGTGTATTCTGGATTTTTTAATGTTTTTGTTGAGCAATTGATGGAACAAACAGTATCATCATGACCAATTTCCATTTTGGGAGAAAAGTTTTTGCCCAAAAATCCCAATTTTTTTCGTTTTTCGCCATTTCTGCCGAATTTTAAAATTACTTAAAATCACACCGGGGGTACTATTTTCTATGCTGATTCAGAATATACACTTAAAAATGTAAAATCAGATCATTTTAGCACCATAATAGGCCCTCTTTCCCAGTAGTTCCTAATTGAGGAAGCTAATATTCTCATTCAGCTGTATATTCTGGATTTTTTCATGTTTTTTTTGGGGAGCAATTGATGCAACAAACAGTATCATCATGACCAATTTCCATTTTGAGAGAAAGTTTTTTCGCCCGAAAAAATCAGTATATATTATTGTACCCTAGAACGAGATGTGTTGATCAATAACAACACTGCAACTAGCCAAGAACTCGAAACCATGCTGCTTTGGCCCTCCTCATGGTGAGCGAAAGACAGTTGACGCTCTATTCCACGGGATATATACGTTTATTGTAATAGGTAAAATTTATCTATTAGCAAGAACTCATTTAAAATGAAGTCCTTTCTAAAAATTTCTCTTATACGTTTAAAGATATATTTTTTTTCATTAATGTTAATGTATAAATTAATAATTTTGTACCAAAAGAACCTTAGAAAACTTATCTAACATTATTATAACAAGCGCAATTTAATTTAGCCTACTCCAACTAAATATATTTTAGATAAATTTACAATAATTTATTAATAAAGAAACACAATGAAATATATATTTTCGTTAAGTTCAGAATGATTTGCGAAATTATTGCATACACGAATTTTCGCTTGCCTTATTCGGCAAGAAGACAGTTGCTATTTAAGCCAAAATCGCAAGTTTTACCTATTCGGTACGACATACATACATACATATTATATATATATATATATATATATATATATATATATATATATATATCATAGAAACCAAGGACCACATGGCGACCAGCTTCCTCTTTCAGAGATTCAGTGTTGGGATCCAGAGGGGAAATGCCCGCAGCATTCTGGGCACGCGGCCCACTGCCGGGGAGCTGGACGAAGTATTTTACATGTAGCTCTGAGTTGTTTCTATGTTGTTTTACTCCCTATTGTATTCTTGTCAATGTATTTTGTCTTGAAATAAAGTTTATGCACAATTAAATGATGGGGTGGTAGGGGAAGTGGAATATTCAAATGGCTTCAGAAAGAAATCTAAATATTCTTCCTTGAAACCTTTTATCCACTTCTCCGAGGCAATGGGTCCCACAATGTACACCAGAGGTGGACCACATCCAATATATATATATATATATATATATATATATATATATATATATATATATATATATATATATATGTGTGTGTGTATGTGTGTGTGTGTGTGTGTGTGTGTGTGTGTGTGTGTGTGTGTGTGTGTGTGTGTGTGTGTGTGTGTGTGTGTGTGTGTGTATAAAATGAACAAACAGTACTTTATCTTCACAGCCACACCCCAGTGACCAAAGTACTGCGTACAAAGTACTGCGTACTTTGGTGCAGTGTGTGTAGGTTCGAATCTTCCTGTTGTAGACAGAGATAATGTCTGCAAATAATTTCGCCCGTTTGTTAACTGTTAAGTATATGTATGTGTGTATATATATTCATCCCTCACCCCACGTTCCTCAGTCAAAGTTCCTCCCACACGCCCATGTTCTTCTCTCAGTCCAAGTTCCTCCCACACGCCCATGTTCTTCTCTCAGTCCACGTTCCTCCCCTACCTACGTTCCTCCTTTACCCCACGTTCCTCCCTCACCCCACGTTCCTCCCTCACCCCACGTTTCTCCCTAACCCCACTTTCCTCCCTCACCCCAGGGATGACCCGGCAAGTTGAACTATTTCTCGCTTGGTCGGTTACGATGCCTTGTGTGTTCCTGCTCTGGTATTTGTTTGGGCTTGCCTCCCGCCTCCGTGTTCTGACGATTGCTTTCCGCGTTTTAGCAGTTACCCACTTCCCCTTTTTTTTCATTTTATGTTTATTGTTACTGTTTTTATAGCAGCAGAGGAGAATTATTTTTCTGTCGCCCCCTTTTTTTCATTTCTCTCTCTCTCTCTCACTCTTACTTTCTGGCTGCGTTTATCCCTAGTATTCTTTGTATTGTTTTACTCGACGGCTTCTATCTGACCTCTTGTGATTTATCAACACAGTGTTTTGTGGTTGTTGGTATTTTGTTTTTAGTTTCGAGTAATATTTGGGTTTCAACACTGCGTCCTCGGTCTTCCTCTCTTTCTATTATTTATTGCATTCTTCTTGTCTACGTTGTTACGTCGTCAACAACTCCACTTTTTCTCTTCTTCTTTATTAATAAAGACTGCTGCTGGCTCTCTAAGAGAGCCAGCAGCAGGAACTACACCCGCACTGCGCTATTCTGAGAAAAAACTTCCCCTCACTCCTTCAGTTGCAGCCTTGCAACATTGCATAGCTCCTGATGACGCACTGAGAAGTGTGAAAGTACTTGAGCTAAAGATTTCCACCTCCCGTGGCTTGTCTTGCACAGTTAAGATCGCCTGTCTGCAATATATATACAGCAACCACCCAGGGAGGTACTACCGTCTTGCCAAGTGAGTGTAAAACGAAAGCCTGTAATTGTTTTACATGATGGTAGGATTGCTGGTGTCTTTTTTCTGTCTCATAAACATGCAAGATTTCAGGTATGTCTTGTTACTTCTACTTATACTTAGGTCACACTACACATTCATGTACAAGCATATATATACACACCCCTCTGGGTTTTCTTCTATTTTCTTACTAGTTCTTGTTCTTATTTCCTCTTATCTCCATGGGGAAGTGGAACAGAATTCTTCCTCCGTAAGCCATGCGTGTCGTAAGAGGCGCCTAAAATGCCTGGAGCAAGGGGCTAGTAACCCCTTCTCCTGAATAAATTACTAAATGTAAAAGGAGAAACTTTCGTTTTTCCTTTTGGGCCACCCTGCCTCGGTGGGAAACGGCCGACGTGTTGAAAGAAGAAAGAAGAATATATATATATATAGGTATGTATATTGTGAGGGAAAAGTGGAGTATAAATAAGGTTAGGGTTGTTCAGTCAGCCGGGAGTATCATTAACGAGTTACAGCCCGCACTACCATCTAGCGGGCTGTGGTAAAACTCTCGTTCCCGGTTGTCTGTTGGGGGTTTTACTTTCTACTCCTGGTAGCATTACTCTTACCTGGTGTGGGTTGGGGAGAGGAGAGTCACTTCACCTTCACTCTTCTCCTAATCAGGTAAGGCGATCTACCAGGAGTATTACTTTTGTTTATTACTGTGTTTACTTTGGTTACCAGTAGTGACTTGGCCATTATTGAACACCTTTTTCTATTTTAAATGTTTGTCAACTTATGGTAACCAGAATATTTTTCTTTTGTTATTAGCTCTGCTGCTGGACTGGTTTTCCAGGGTAGACGCTAGGCTTGTGAGCAAGATTCCCTTGGATTTAACGGGAGATCTCAACTACTCCTCTGACTCAAGTTCCTGACTGGCTGGCATTAGAGGGTGTTAGAGTTAACGATCTCACCTTTGGACATCTACAGTGTGGTGCTTCAACATACATACGCCTGACTTGCCAGCAGACCAGAACCAAAACGGCCACTGTCTTTTTATCTTTATTTATCTTTTAAGTAAAATCTAGAGAAACTTATCTTTATTCATTTCCACAAGTCTTTTTTTTATTTTTTATTAATTTTTCCATTACTCTTTTGTTCATGTGGAAGGCGTTCTCCTGACTAATATATATATATATATATATATATATATTTCAACAAGTCGGCCGTCTCCCACCGAGGCAGGGTGACCCAAAAGAAAGAAAATCCCCAAAAGAAAATACTTTCATCATCATTCAACACTTTCACCTCATTCATACATAATCACTGTCTTTGCAGAGGAGCTCAGATACGACAGCTGAGAATTGTCCCTCCCAGCTGTCACTATCCCAGACCCCTCTTTTAAAGTGCAGGCATTGTACTTCCCATTTCAGGACTCAAGTCCAACTAAATCAATTACCTGGTTTCCTGAATCCCTTCACAAAATGTTACCCTGCTCACACTCCAACAGATCGTCATGTCCCAAAACCATTCGTCTCCATTCACTCCTATCTAACACGCTCACATGCTTGCTGGAAGTCCAAGCCCTCGCCCACAATATCTCCTTTACCCTTCCCTCCAACCTTTTCTAAAACGACCCCTTCCCCGCCTTCCTTCCCCTACAGATTTATACGCTCTCCAAGTCATTCTACTTTGATCCATTCTCTAAATGACCAAACCACCTCAACAACCCTTCTTCAGCCCTCTGACAAATACTTTTAGTAACTCCACACCTTCTCCTAATTTCCACATTCCTAATTTTCTGCATAATATTTACACCACACATTGCCCTTAGACAGGACATCTCATGCCTTCAGCCTCCTCCCTGCAGCATTGCAACCATGCTTCACACCCATATAAGAGTGTTGGTACGACTATACTTTCGTACATTCCCTTCTTTGCCCCCATGGATAACGTTTTTGTCTCCACAGATACCTCAATGCACCACTCACCTTTTTCCTTCATCAATTCTATGGTTAACCTCATCCTTCATAAACCCATCCGCTGACACGTCAACTCCCAAATATCTAAAAACATTTACTTCTTCCATAATCCCTCTCTCCAATGTGATATCCAATTTTTATTTATTTAAATCGTTTGATACCCTCATCACCTTACTCTTATCTATGTTCACTTTTAACTTTCTACCTTTACACACTCTCCCAAACTCGTCCACTAACCTTTGCAACTTTTCTTTAGAATCCCCCATAAGCACAGTATCATCAGCAAAAAGTAACTGTGTCAACTCCCATTTTGCATTTAATTCTCCAAAAATTTAATCCCACCCCTCTCCCCAACACCCTAGCATTTACTTCTTTTACAACCCCATCTATAAATATATTAAACAACCATGGTGACATTACACATCCCTGTCTAAGACCTACTTTTACCGGGAAGTAATCTCCCTCTCTCCTACACAACCTAACCTGAGCCTCACTATCCTCATAAAAACTCTTTACAGCCTTCAGTAACTTACTACCTATTCCATACACTTGCAACATTTGCCACATTGCTCCCCTATCCACTCTATCATACGCCTTTTCTAAATCCATAAATGCAATAAAAACTTCTCTACCTTTATCTAAATACTGTTCACATATATGCTTCACTGTAAACACTTGATCTACACATCCCCTACCCACTCTAAAGCCTCCTTGCTCATCTGCAATCCTACTCTCTGTCTTACCTCTAATTCTTTCAATAATAACCCTGCCATACACTTTACCTGGTATACTCAGTAAACTTATTCCCCTATAATTTTTACACTCTTTTTTATCCCCTTCCCTTTATATAAAGGAACTATACATGCTCTCTGCCAATCCCTAGGTACATTCCCTCTTTCATACATTTATTAAACAAAAATACCAACCACTCCAGCACTATATCCCCCCCTGCTTTTAACATTTCTGTCATGATCCCGTCAATTCCAGCTGCTTTACCCCCTTTCATTCTACGTAATGCCTCACGCACCTCCCCACACTCACATCCTGCTCTTCTTCACTCCTAAACGATGTTGTACCTCCTGGCCAGTACATGAAATTACCGCCTCTTTTTTTCATCGACATTTAAAAGTTCCTCAAAATATTCCACCATCTACCCAATACCTCCAGCTCCAACCATCTACTAACTCCCTACTCTGTTTTTAACTGACAAATCCATTCGTTCCCTAGGCTTTCTTACCTTGTTTATCTCACTCCAACATTTTTCTTGTTTTCAGCAAAATTTCTTGACAGAGCCTCTCCCATTCTTTCATCCGCTCTTCTTTTGCACTCTCTCACCACTCTCTTCACCTTTCTTTTACTCTCCATATACTCTGATCTTCTAATAACACTTCTGTTTTGTAAAACCTCTCATAAGCTACCTTTTTCTCTTTTATCACACCCTTTACTTCTTCATTCCACCACTCACTCCTCTTTCCTCCTGTACCCACCCTCCTATAGCCACAAACTTCTGCCCCACATTCTAATACTGCATTTTTAAAACTATCCCAACTCTCTTCAACCCCCCCACTACTCCTACTTGCACTAGACCACTTTTCTGCCAATAGTTGCTTATATCTCACCCTAACTTCCTCCTCCCTTAGTTTATACACTTTTACCTCTCTCTTACTTGCTGTTGCCATTTTCTTTTTGACCCATCTACCTTTTACTCTAACTGTAGCTACAACCAAATAATGATCTGATATATCCGTTGCCCCTCTATAAACATGTACATCCTGAAGCCTACTCATCAACCTTTTATCCACCAAAACATAATCCAACAAACTACTTTCCTTACGTGCTATATCATACCTTGTATATTTATTTATCCTCTTTTTCATAAAATATGTGTTACTTATTACCAAATCTCTTTCTACACATAGCTCAATTAATGGTTCCCCATTTACATTTACCCCTGGCACCCCAAATTTACCTACTACTCCCTCCACAACATTTTTACCCACTTTAGCATTAAGATCCCCAACCACAAGTACTCTCTCACTTGGTTCAAAACTCCCCACACACTCACTCAACATTTCCCAAAATCTCTCTCTCTCCTCTACACTTCTCTCTTCTCCAGGTGCATAAACACTTACTATAACCCACTTTTCACATCCAACCTTTATTTTACTCCACATAATCCTTGAATTTATACATTTATATTCCTGCTTTACCTGCCATAACTGATTATTCAACATTATTGCCACTCCTTCTTTAGCTCTAACTCTATTTGAAACCCCTGATCTAATCCCATTTATTTCTCCCACTGAAACTCTCCTACCCCCTTCAGCTTTGTCTCACTTAAAGCCAGGACATCCAGCTTCTTTTCATTCATAACATCTACAATCATCTCTTTCTTATCATTCGCACAACATCCACGCACATTCAAACATCCCACTTTGACGGTTTTCTTCTTCTTCTTTTTAGTAAGCTATACAGGAAAAGGGGTTACTAGCCCATTGTTCCCGGCATTTTAGTTGACTTTTACAACACGCATGACTTACGGAGGAAAGATTCTTATTCCACTTCCCCATGGATATGAAAGGGAAAAGCAATAAGAACAAGAACTATTATGATAAAATCAAAGAAAACTCAGATGAGTGTGTATACAATAAACGTGTACATGTTTGCGTAGTGTGACCTAAGTGTAAGTAGAAGTAGCAAGACGTACCTGAAATCTTGCATGTTTATGAGACAGAAAAAAGACACCAGCAATCCTACCATCATGTAAAACAGTTTCAGGTTTCTGTTTCACAGTCACCTGGCAGGACGGTAGTACCTCCCTGGGTGGTTGCTGTCTACCAACCTACTACCTATATATTATATCTTAAATCTTCTCCCTCGAACTGAGGAAGACAATATTTTTTAGTTTAAAATGAGAGCTGAGCCAAGCACGAAACATATTAAAAAACGTTTCGGTCCTGGGACCTTGATCACTTCAAACAGAGGTTGAAAAATAAAGTTTTATATACATAGGCAGAAAGTGAGTGACATAGTGACCTGAAAAGATAGAAGTGACATATTTGAGATGAGGTAAAGCAAACAATGAGGTCACGTGATTTCCGTGTTAGGTAGGTTGTGCCCTGCCTGTCTGAGTATCTTGTATGCCAATGATACTGCCTTCTCTCCTTCCCTTACTTCCTTCTTTCTACCATCTTTTCTTTGGCTCTACCTTTCTCTTACAATCTTCTTGCATAACGTGTCTCTTCCTCCTCTCCTTGCTGAGCCAAGAATGACTATGTCCTCTCTAGCAATATTACGGCGAAAATATCTGTAATTAAAGTACTTACCATGATTATAATACTTGTTATGATATGTGATATAATTTTGATATGATTATGATACTTGGTATTATAATACCAGCTGTGAAATGCGTGATTAAAAATGTGAAAAAATGAGTCTAGGAGAAACAAGTGAGCATTGTTTGTGTGCATGTGTGTGTGCATGAATGTGTGTGTGTGTGTTTTTGTGTTAACCACACCATTAGAGGAACTAGAAGGTAGAATCTAGATTAGTACAATGTTTAGTTTGCAAAGTTATTTCTAGGTGTCCTCTCCAGCATCATCACAGCTTCCCTTCGTGTAATTCTACAAGCACGAAATAAAAAAAAAGAAATATTTTTCTCCATTTGGTTAGAATAATGTGTATAATAACCCAACAATAAACAAAATAAAGTGACTTACGTCTGGCAGCGAAGGGCTGTACTGTCATTTCAAGCATGCGTTTTCTGACGCATGTCAAAGGACTTGTCATCGGGGAAATGGAAAGTAATCAGGCTTGATCCATTGAAGGGGCTGATGATTCCAGTCACTTGGATCAAGAGCTCTGAACCACCTTGGATGGCCAGTGACAGAGTTAAACACTATGAAGTCTAGCTGCAATAATCTCTAACCTAGCCATTATAGTGGATTATATATTTTCCTTCTCTGTAATATTCTCGATTACTTGTTCTCTTTGTCCTCATCACTTGCTTCATTGTGTTCATTGTTCATTATTTTCATGATCATCGAGATCACTTACTTCAGTACCATCACTGTCATCAACAGTCATTATCTTCGTGATTGCCATCATCACTGTCACCACCAATCTCTTCATGATCTTCACTGTCACCATCACTGTCTTCGGAGGTGCTAAGCTTTATACTTGGAAGTTCTTCACTGCAGCTCTGGCACAGCCGCAGTGAACATTACCATAAGTCATGAATATATAACCTAAGTGTTGATCCCACTGCTGCTCCTCCCACTATACAACCTCCCACTGCACAACCTCCCACTGCACAACCTCCCACTGCTCCTCCTCCCACTGCAAAGTCTTTTTAAGAGTCATATTTTCGTGTCATGTCTCATTTTTTGAGTAACGTTTAGGGAGACGTAACCTTATAGCCCACGTCTCTCTTTTCTGTGTCAATGTCTAGGCCATTTATTTGTCTTTTGCTTGTCGAAGTATTATGTCATGTAATCTGCAGTTAGTGTGATTATAATGCAAGGAGAGAAGGCAGGAGTGTCTTGGTATTATACCAGACTAGAAGGCAGGAGTGTCTTGGTATTATACCAGACTAGAAGGCAGGAGTGTCTTGGTATTATACCAGACTAGAAGGCAGGAGTGTCTTGGTATTATACCAGACTAGAAGGCAGGAGTGTCTTGGTATTATACCAGACTAGAAGGCAGGAGTGGATTGGTATTATACCAGACTAGAAGGCAGGAGTGGCTTGGTATTATACCAGACTAGAAGGCAGGAGTGGCTTGGTATTATACCAGACCAGAAGGAAGGAGTGGCATGGAATTATACCAGACTAGAAGGCAGGAATGGCTTGGTATTATACCAGACTAGAAGGCAGAAGTGGCTTGGTATTATAACAGACTAGAAGGCAGGAGTGGCTTGGTATTATAACAGACTAGAAGGCAGGAGTGGCTTGGTATTATACCAGACTAGAAGGCAGGAGTGGCTTGGTATTATACCAGACTAGAAGGCAGGAGTGTCTTGGTATTATACCAGACTAGAAGGCAGGAGTGGCTTGGTATTATACCAGACCAGAAGGAAGGAGTGGCTTGGTTTTATACCAGACTAGAAGGCAGGAGTGGCTTGGTATTATACCAGACTAGAAGGCAGGAGTGGAGTGTTATTATACCAGACCAGAAGGCAGGAGTGGCTTGGCATTATACCAGACTGGAAGGAAGGAGTGGCTTGGTATTTTGTATACCAGGGAAGTAGTCACTAGTGGCTTGGAATTATGTATACAAGATCAGAAGATATACTAATCCACATTATTGTCTACTATTACTGCAAGATATACTCGTAGTCAGGGAAGAATAGCTTGCTTTTGTTTCCACAATGTAACTGTCATGCAGAACACGACAGCTGCACACTGCAGCACATTACGATGTGCAATATTTGGATAAAAAAAAAAAATGGACCTTCAGCGTGATCTTCCACTCACCAGCGTGATCTTCCACTCACCAGCGTGATCTTCCACTCACCAGCGTGATCTTCCACTCACCAGTGTGACCTTCCACTCACCAGCGTGACCTTCCACTCACCAGCGTGACCTTCCACTCACCAGCGTGACCTTCCACTCACCAGCGTGACCTTCCACTCACCAGCGTGATCTTCCACTCACCAGCGTGACCTTCCACTCACCAGCGTGACCTTCCACTCACCAGCGTGACCTTCCACTCACCAGCGTGACCTTCCACTCACCAGCGTGATCTTCCACTCCTCGACTTCTTACATTCAGTCTTCCACATAAATTTCAGTATGTTCAGTACTATGATTCACCTCCAATCATGACTCCAGCCATGAGAACTCGGCAAGTGAAGAGCACTTCTGCCATTACCTAGTCATCAAGGTGTCCCCTACTACCTCCACCACCTCCAACACCACCACCACCAACCATCATCACCCCCTCCTACGTCACATGTCCCTGGGGACCACCCCTCCTTCCTCACCACACCATCCAAAACACCACTCATTCCTACCTCACTAGCCCTGCCTCCTGATTGAACAGGCCATCAACCTGGTCTGGAACCTTGGAGCGGCGGGGTGAGGTGATCCCTGAAATCTTATTCAAGTAACCTTCAGGTAACCCCGGTCACTGGCCTCCTACCTCACCACCCCGTCTCTACCTCTTCTACCCGGGGCTTTATCAAGGGAAAACAGATCTACCTGGGAAAGAGAGGATGAGCGTGTATTTGACTTGATAAATCCCACTGTGTGGGCGATAAGTTGTCAATGAAGGACCTCAATATACTGAATTTGTCCATCGTGTTGGTATTTTGTACCACTTCTGGCCACCTCTATTTCTGAACATCAACACCTCCACAATTACTTCCCAACACCACTAGATACCGTTGTGATGAGAAAGCAACCTCCGTGGAGACTCAAAATCCTCTCCTCTATCTCCCTCAAAGTTAGTGATGAAGGTAGCTCAAGTTGAGAGCAGCCGCAAACGACTATTAAATGATGGGATGTAGAAGAGGCAACAACTTCGTCAGGCTTGTACAACGTCTACAAGAGCTAGAACTCACACGGAAGACAACTTTAACGTATGATGATAGCATCTAAGAAACTACCTCCAACGTCGTTTCGTGGCAACGTTTGCCACTATGAGACAGCTACAGGCTCACTGTGTAACTGAAAACACTGCAGATGAGGCGACAAGACTTTTATGAGGAATGTGGCACTCACTTGAGACGACACTAGCCAACAAGACAACGGTGACTCCACCGAGGCACGAAATAGCTTCATTAGGACTGGAGGAAGCTGGAGTGCATCATTAGGTAGTTTCACGAGAGCATGAAGAAGCTAGAATGCAGAACGAAATGTGACGCGGACCCCAAACAAGGCGGAATTCAGCTTATTAATACACGGATTTAAAAAAAAAAAAACTCAAAATATTGCCGAACCACAACACTGAAGGGTAGGCTGAGGCAGCAGATGTGTTCTTTGCTAATGGAAGGCCACGGGAGCTTCAATGGAACAGGAAGAGTTGTAGTAGGCTGAACTGCATTCCAACTACCCGCTACCTTCCGTCTTAGTAACAATGATTCACTTCACTGGACCCCACAGTTCTGCCACTATTTGTTGCGGTTTTTTTTCTTAGTGAGAGGTCACAGATGAATGGAGGAATAAAACCCACAACAGATGTTTGGGCTTAATAATGGCAGAAGTAATCCAGATCAGTAGGCCTGCCTCGCCTAGACTGAAGCTCGAAACGTCCTGAATTAAGGGAAGAACAGCTGTGTGTGCATGCACAGACGAGAAACGTAGCCTATGATGTCACTCATTCGAGCAGTTGGAACTACTTCCCTCAAGAAATGGCTGGCATTAGGAACGCTGATCCACCAACACCCATGATTTACCCTACACTAACAACAACACCTGCACAACGACTTTCTTACACGCACATCACTATCTCTACAAAGCCATGAACACCTATACAACGACTCCCTTACACGCAAGTCAAGGCAACTCTGGAGGATTGAAAATGCCAGGCTTAACCCCTCAGCATCAGTGACAAATATTTCCTCCATTCTCTGGGACGCTTATCCTCATCATACACTGCCGTCTGGGCACTGAGTCCAGAGTCGAAGAGTACAAGAATAACCCTAGAAAGCTCTGGCAACAACTCAAACAGTTGGGGTATAGCCATAAACCCGTAGATAGATCTAACATAGTACTAAATGTCGATAACGAGGTATGCCACGAAACAACTAAAGTGGCAAATTGTTTTAATTCATACTACACAACTGTCGCATCAACACTAGTAAGTAAACTACCAGCTGCATCAAATACCTTTCACACAGACTCTGATAAGTTTAAAACATACTATACCAATAAAGGAGTAACTCCAAACAGTTGTCAACTAGTAAGTGTATCTCATGACTTCGTGCAAAAAGAACTAAGCAGGTTAAACCCAACTAAGAGCACCGGCCCAGATAACATCCCGTCTAAGTTCCTAAAAGATGGTGCCTCTGAACTGGCAATCCCCATTGCTAACATAATAAATTTGTCCATCTCCACTAATACAGTGCCAGAGGGGTTCAAGGAGGCCAGAGTTACTCCTATCTTCAAGAAAAATAGTAGGTCTGATGTCAGCAACTATAGGCCTGTTAGTATACTCAGTGTAATATCCAAAATTCTAGAGAGGGCGGTGTACTGTCAAGTAGTTAAGTATCTTAGTGACAACAACATTCTTCATAGTTACCAATCAGGCTTTAGGAGCTCTTACTCAACCGACACCTCCCTAATTAATCTGATGGATTACATGAGAACTGAAATGTCTATAGGGAACCTCATAGGAATGGTAACTTGAGACTTGCAAAAGGCCTTCGATACTGTCAACCACAATATATTATGTAAAAAACTTCAAGCTATCGGCATAGGTTCCACAGACTGGTTTAAGTCTTATCTTAGCAACAGGAAACAAATTGTCAAAAATCCACAAAACAGAATCAGAACCACTGCCGATAGCATGTGGAGTTCCCCAAGGTAGAATTATTCTGGGTCCCTTATTATTCCTGTGTTATGTAAATGACATGTGCATCAGTGTCAAGTGCAAACTCCTACTGTATGCGGATGACAGTGCTCTGTTAGTATCAGATAAAGACACTGGAACTGGAGTCCTGTAGCAAATGGTTAGTAGACAACAAACTATCGTTACACCTCGGGAAAACAGAAGCCATACTCTTTGGCACGAAATATAAACTGAGAAGGGTAAATAATTTTAAAGTCCGGTGTAATGGAGAATCCATCACTTCAGTTTCCTCAGTAAAATAACTGGGAACCCCCTTTGACCCATGCATGTCAGGAGAATTGATAGGGAACAGTGTAGTAAAGAAAGCGAATGCCAGACTGAAGTTCCTCTACTGACAAGCACAGGGTCTACCTACTGAGGCTCGCAGGACCCTATGTCTAGCCCTTATACAATGTCATATTTACTACGCTTGCTCTTCATGGTACTCTGCCTTGACAAAAAAAAATGAAAGATAAACTGCAAATCACCCAGATCAAAATGGTAAGATTCATCCTGGACCTGGGCCCAAGAGAACATGTAGGCCAGGATGAATTACAACAATTGGATATGCTGAATATTGAAGACAGAGTAAAACAACTTAAGTTAAATCAAGTTTATAAAATTGGTCACAAACAGTGTCCAGAATATCTTGCTCCCAATTTTGTCAAGGCTGGGAACCAAAGCAGTCATAGTACTAGGGGGAGAGAACACAACTTTGTAGTACCCACAGTCAGTGGCCAGGATTCAAACACCTTTTATTGTACAGCAATAAAGGAATGGAACAGACTGCCTGCACATGTCAAAGCCAGTCATAGCATGAACCAGTTCAACAAGAAAGCCTAAAGGTACCTAATGAATGTAGCGACAGAAAGGGAGGAGAATGATTTTTTATTTTTTTAGCTAACACACATGTAAATGTAAATACCTCTTTTTACCTTATTCCCAGTATTTATCCTTTATAATATAATAACATATATCTCCTACAGTGTATAATATTAAGGTACTAAAAGGACCCCAATGGAAATAAGTCACTCTGACTTTTTGGGTTATCCTAGGTTCTCTACACATATGCTGCTATGTATGATAATGTATGTAAATGTATTTGTGTATACCTGAATAAACTTACTAATCAGCGCTCAGCGATTTTCTACGAACCGGAGGGATGGGGGGGGGGGAGGGGAGACGATTACCGACTCAAGTCGAGGGTGTGAGTCTGTCTCTGCTGTGGACTAAACAGGAGGTAGGAAGGTTCATTTCCCCCTAACTGGGAATACGTATTCCCGTGAGGCAGGGCTCAATAATGTGCAAATTCACAAGCCACTAATAGCTAGTGGACAAAAAATATACATCCAATATTTTTGTTCTTAAAGCCCTTTTGGTACAGTGTACATGATTCATGCTGTGCACCCCTCTGTTTACGCCGCCAGTTCAGTGTATACCTGGAAAAATATACACATCGGCGTCAGCTGTGGTGGCCCTATATAACACTACACTAGGGTGAGAACTGTTTACAATACTGACTTCCTCTAAAATGGACGCCATCACCTCTGTGACAGTTCCCGCAACACCGATGTCAACACCTCTGTCATGTCTCCCTCACGTCATAAGAAAAAAAATTCCTCTCAGAACCCTCGCACTACCACTTAATGAAGAGCGTTGTCGGGTCCTTCCCCAGCCTCTCCATCATCTCCCTCCACTTGGTAAACACTCTTTGGCACCTACTTAGCACCCCATCACTTATTTTCCTTCAACGTTTACTTAACGCGTATATAATGCCATCCTAAGACCCTTTCAACACTCTCGCTGCTTTTCCATAAGGTGCCACTAGCAGGTCAAGGCTTATTATTGCATTCATGGAGAAGCACTAAACCCACAGGGGTTGTATACCTCCTGGAGAGTAAGAAGCAATCGGTTCTCGATCCAAGGAAAGGGAGGGTAGCGTCAGTTCCTAGAATCAAGGTATCTTCCAGGAAGGGCGGCACGAAGGTGCGGATGCAAGCTCCTCAGCGCATCATTCCTCGGAAAATAAAAATAAATAAATATATATATATATATATATATATATATATATATATATATATATATATATATATATATATATATATATATATATAGCATTTCTGTCTTCGTGTTTGGCTTTCAGTGGATTAGTTAATAAGATTGTCCCCGAACGCTTGAGAGACGCGGTGGGAGCTCAAGACCCCAGGTTCATTGAAGAAGCCATGCGGTGGGACATCTTGCACACTTTTCCAGTAGACCAGCTCCTCCCAAAGAGCACAAACAGTCCCAGTGAGACAAACCGATCATGGAAAAAATCGCCAACACAATGCTCACCAACGCTTCAGGAAAGGACAAAGTTTGTCTCCTAGCGGCGAAGGCACAACATTTAGGGGTTTCCTTCTAGCTGTCCCCATTTCTCCCTGGGCACTCGACTCGACCCCCCGCAAGTGGTCAGGCCACTTAATCTTTCTTCCCTTTCTCTCTTCCTGTTTATCCACAACTTATTTTCACTACTCTATCCTGTCCATGTTCTTTCCCTCCCTTTCCCAATCCTTCTTATGCCTAGTAAAGAGAAACAAGAGCGAGAAAACGGCCATCACACTTGGAGAATAGTTAGACCCAGACCAGCACGGGCACTGCCGCACCTTCCCACATCAGCTGTTAACAAGGACCCCAGTGGAATCAAGTCAGTTTGTCTGACTTTTTCTTGGGTTATCCTAGGTAAATTACACTGTGTATGATAATTGTACTTATGTTTAACTGTGCCTAAATAAACTTTCTATCTACCTTTGTGGAGAAATTTTTCCAGGAAAGGGGGGGGGGGGTTATCAGCCACTTTCAGCCCTGAGGGACGACCCTCTCAGAAAGGGCAATGGCGTCTTGCTTGTTACATAAGGACATAAGAATGGAGGAACACTGCAGAAGGCCTACTGGCCCATACAAGGCAGGTCCTTATCAAAACCACCACTACCTAAGAATTTACTCCCGTACTCACGACACCAATAAAATCCAGCCCCCCACTCATATATCCGTCCAATCTCTTTTTAAAGCCACCCAAGGTCCTAGCCTCGATCACCCTACTCGGAAGATTGTTCCACGCGTCTACAACTCTGTTCGAAAACCAGTACTTGCCTATATCCTTTCTAAATCTAAATTTATCCAATTTAAATCCGTTATTTCTGTAATTGGAAGCATATGACCAGCGTGTGTAACAAGTCACGCACACTCTCTTGCAAGAGACCAATGTTGTAAACATGTGTGGGTTAATAAGAACATAAGAAAGAAGGAACACTGCAGCAGGCCTACTGACCCATGCGAGGTAGGTCCATGTCACTCCCCGGCTTAGACCTGACTACCTGGAGTCAATCCTCTCCAGGTAAACTCCAGGTAGTCAGGTCACTTCCACTTAAGGAAGGAGCACGGCAACTGACCTAATAGCACAAGCTAGTTAGGTCCAACTCACACCCACCCACACCCACTCATGTATTTATCTAACCTATCTTTAAAACTACACAACGTCTTAGCTTCTATGACGGTACTCGGGAGTTTGTTCCACTCATCCACAACTCTATTACCAAACCAGTGCTTTCCTATATCCTTCCTGAATCTGAACTTTTCCAACTTGAAACCATTGCTGCGAGTCCTGTCTTGACTGGATATTTTCAGCACGCTATTTACATCCCCTTTATTTATTCCTGTTTTCCATTTATACACCTCAATCATATCCACCCTAATTCTACGCCTTTCTAGAGAGTGCAGATTCAGGGCCCTCAGTCTATCCTCATAGGGAAGATTTCTGATACATGGGATCAACTTTGTCATCCTCCTTTGTACGTTTTCCAGTGCATTTATATCCATTCTGTAATACGGTGACCAAAACTGTGCAGCATAATCTAAATGAGGCCTAACCAAGGATATATAGAGTTGAAGAACAACCTGAGGACTTCTAGTATTTATACTTCTTGATATGAAGCCAAGGATTCTGCTAACTTTATTGCGAACACTTATGCACTGTTGTCTTGGTTTCAGATTACTGCTAATCAGAACTCTTAAATCCTTTTCGCAATCAGAAGTATTAAGATTTACATTATTCAGTTTATATGTGGCATGGTTATTTTCCTGTCCAACATTTAGAACTTTGCATTTGTCTATATTAAACTGCATCTGCCACTTCTCCGACCATTGCATCAGTCTATTCAAATCATCCTGGATTCCTCTAATGTCCTCATTAGAATGAATTGGACGGCCTATTTTGGTGTCATCAGCAAATTTGCTTATGTCGCTATTTTTTCCCCTCATCTATGTCGTTTATGTAAATGTGAACAAGGGGCCCAACGCTGACCCCTGAGGAACACCGCTTGTGACGTGTCCCCATTCTGATTTTTCCCCATTTATGCAAACTCTCTTATCGGGCCGGATGCACCGGAGAACCTACAACAACAACAATCTTATCGCGGCAGGAAAATTAAGGAAAATCCTGCACCCAGACAAAAAGAATCCAGCATCCTGAATGGCTTCTTGTTAAAGTTTGGCAAGGAAGGGAAACATGCTTGGATCAACACTTCTTTTGTGTCGGGGGAGACGCCCAGGGCACGCCAGGGCGGCGAGAGGCGTCATAGGTCAGATTTCAATAAACCACAGGACGAGGAGGAGGAGGAGGGTGTTACGCTTGCATTGACCTTACCAAAGGAACTAACAGTGTGTCCTCAACCACACTGACAATCTCCATCATAATAGAAATATTAAAAAGAAGTGTGTGCAGCTTCTTATAGTGACATTATTGTGAGATGAACATATAGACAAGTATTGAAGAATGTATAGTGACAGTGCGAGTGTTACAACTTTCCAGACTGGGTGAAGGACGTGTGACATTCATCAAAAGACACTATTCTTCAATCAACACATCGATACCGGGTTACATCCCTGACACAAACCAGGGAACTTATAGGTCACCTACATATACCTAGGTACGTCTAATAATCTTCGATACTTGTTAGGTCGGCTGCGCAGCGGATAGCTGGATCATGTGTTATTTGACGGTATCATTGAGCCCACAAAGTAAGATCATTCGTCAGTATTCAGTTATTGAATGAAATACTGACACAACACCCTTTGGGGTAATCACATATTAATCTTATTTTATCACACAGCAATTAGGGAGTGCATAGGACAACTCCTCAAGACATCCTTGGAGGGCGAGAGTTGTCATTCATGCTAAGTGCCATCTACAGTTTACATTATCTTTTGACTTAGCTTGCCCCATTTCCTAAAAACCTTTCTCATATGCCACCAGGCTGCTTCTTCACCTATCAATACGTATCTTTCTTCACTACTTCATTACCTCCAAACCTTGTTCACCATCCATCTTTCCCTATCTCTCATTCTGTTATTCCTCTTCTATCCCATTTTAGGAAGCCGACGAATCTACATCAACTAATCTCCTTCGCCAGCCTAGTTTTCTTTCCCCTCCACTAACAGCTCTACTATAAGCACTGGGCGAACCAACCAACCTCAGCCTCTATGAGAACCTTCAGCACCATGGTGCTGGTGACTTCACGCGAGGTCATACAATTCGTTCTGGCTGGCTCGCTGAGACTCGCATTACATGGCCGATACCCATGACGACTTCCACCTTCATCAGCTCCAAATACCCACGAGGGTGATTTATCTACACCCACGAGGGTGTTTGGAGCAGAGGTCCTGCACCGGCGGTGGTGACCTCAGGGTGACTGGGAAGCACTGGCCGGATTAGAGTCAGGAGCTTCCTGACAGCAGTAGCGCTGATAGGATTGGTGGCAGCAGTGGGATATGGGAGGTTTATCCTGGCGTGATGGTACTGCTTGGGCCTTGTGGGTGTGATGAGTTGATATATTTGTGGCGCAGCTTCCCCTTTTTTTTGCTTGTGTGTTTCAAGAAATTCGCGTGTTTGAACATTAATATCTTTACATACAGGTACATGGGAAAGACATAAGAGAACACCTTTCGGTCTATTGAAAATGGTATAAAATACCGACAAGTTGAAGACTAAGACACATATGCAACAGTTGGGTATCTTTATTGTTGAAATGTTTCGCCTACACAGCAGGCGTCTTCAGAAATAAAATAAAGATGATGAAATCAGTCCATCAACCTGGAGAAAAAATATTTGAGGTGGTCAGACCCTGGAGCTGAACTCTTCTTCAGGTTGAGGGACTGACCACCTCAAATACTTTTTCTCCAAGGTTGATAGACTGATTACATATTTACTTCATTACTACTGCCCCCTTCGTATTTGACTGAAGAAGCCTTGTTAGGCGAAACGTTTCATCAATTCAGATACCCAACTGTTGCACATGTGTCTTAATCTTCACGTTTCGGTGTCCCGAGATAATTTGCTGAGAAAAATAAACTGTTAAGCTACAGTTCATGACTGGGCAGGTTAGGTCAGGATGGAGAAGTAAAAGTCTTTTTTCTCAACATTTCTTCCCTCCAGCCTCTGACCGCAGGAAAATGTTGAAGTAACACTATGCCTTGCCTCGCCTTATTGAAAACGTGCATGGAAATTCAATTGGACAGGAGGAATGCTGAACTTGCCACTATTTTTACAACTACATCCTCACTTGAAGGTCACCTCACTTGAAGATCACCTCACTTGAAGGTCACCTTACCTGAAGATCACCTCACTTGAAGGTCACCTCACTTAAAGGTGCAGCAAGAGTACGTAGTGATCTGAATCAAAATACTCACAAAGTTGTCGAGTACCTGCAACTTCTTGGGGCGTACCTTGAATGGAAGTGCAAACTGGTTGACCATATTCTCCCTAAAATAATTGGAGCACCGTCTGTAGTACATCCTCTTACATCTTCCCATGATTAAACCCCATTCAAAGTCATGCTTTCTCCGAAAATGTCTTTTGTTTAATTGTTTGTCGTGAGCGGATCTCAAGTGAGAAATACATCATTAACTTGGCTAATTTATGCACAAGGTACAAATCCCAGCTGTTGGCTACTGGCTGCACCAATAGGCTGGTCCATCTACAAAGAAAATCTGGGTTTTGCTCGCTTTTTCT
>WNWK01030320.1:0-23599 GCA_009830355.1 Cherax destructor
AGAATGCTGTTCAAGTGCCATTCCCAAAAAAAATTTTTCCCCCCCTGGAATAATTAAAAATAGACTGTCCTTTTACCCCCCCAAAAATATACTTACAAAAGCATTTAAGAAAATAAACTTAAAAAAAGAGCTTTTTGGGACCATCATAACTGGGGGTACCACTGTATTTGGATTCAATATTACACTGGTTGAAACTTTTAGATTTTAAAAAAAAGGCAATAAGAGGTAAATGAATGCAAAAACTATTGGACTAATAGAAAAAATGGTTATTGATCAATATTTTTATTATATTTTTTTTTTTATTATTAACACATCGGGATTCCCCCAAGGCGGGGGGGCCCCCAAAAAAGAAAAACTTTCATCATTCACTCCACCCTTCTTCCCAGAAGGGTGCTTTACACACAGTTAAAAAACGAAACTTAACCCCCCCTTCGAGTGCATGCACTGCTTCCCATCTCCAGGACCAAGTCCGCCCCCCCCGGGTTTTTCCCTAATCCCTTCATAAATGTTACTTTGCTCACACTCAACAGCACATCAAGTTTTAAAAAACCTTTGTCTCCATTCCCCCTATAAAAACCCCCCACATGCTTGCGGGGGCCCAACCCCTCCCCCAAAACCCCCTTTCCCCCCTCCCTTAACCTTTCCTAGGGCCCCTCCCCCCCCCTTCCCTCCACTACAGTTTATACACCTCAAATCATTCTTCTGTTCCATTCTCTCATGTCCGAACCACCTCCCCCCCTCCTCAGCTCTCGGGAAAAAGTTTTAAAAATTCCCCCCCCCCAAAAATTTTTCCCAAAATAATTCTCTGCATTATATTCACCCACACATTGACCTCAGACATGTCTCCACTGCCTCCAGCCTTCTCCTGTTGCAACATTCACCCCCCCTTTTTACACCCATATAAAGTGTTGGTATAACTATTTTTCATACATTCCCTTTTTTACTTATGGAAAAAGTTCTTTGCCCCCAAAACTCAGTGCACCACTCACCCTTTTCCCTCTCAATTCTATTTTCCCCTCATCCTTCATAGCCCCACCCCTGACATGTCCCCCCCAAATATCTGAATACATTCTACTCCTCCATACTCTCCCCCCCAAAATCTGATTAATCTTACATCCCCCTAATCTTTTGTTATCCTCATCACCTAACTCTTTCCTATATTCACTTTCAATTTTCTTCTTTTACCCTCCCCAAAAAATAAACCCCCTCTGCAACTTTTTTCAAAAACCCCCCAAAAAACACAGTGTCATCAGAAAAAAACAACTGTGACAACTCCCCCTTTTTACAGTGGTCCCTCGGTTTGCCGAAAAATTTTCCCCGAATGCTGTCAAGTGCCATTACCTGGAGTCTACCTGGGGGGAAATTCCAGGGTCAACGCCACCGCGGCCGGTCTGTGACCAGGCCTCCTTTTTGGGCAGAGCCTGTCAACCAGGCTGTTTGCTGGCCGCACAGGGGCCCAAAGTTTAACCACACCCCGGCTGGTCAGGTCCGACTTTGGTGCCTGTCCGGGCCCCTCTTGAAGCAGCCGGGGGTTTGTTGGTAATCCCCCCGTTTTTGCTGGGAGCAGTTGAACAATTTTGGGGCCCCCCGACACTTATTGTGTTGTCCCTCAATGCTAGGGGGCCCCGCTCTTCATTGGGGGGACGTTATATCGCCTGCCAAGTCTTTTTTTTTTTTGGGGGGTGATTTTTTTGTGCAAATTTGGTGCTAACCCTCAAAAATTTTCCATGTGTATATAATAATGTTTTTCCCCCCCTACGTTCTAGAGTCCCAGGTTTGGAAAAAGGGGTTTCCCCCGTAGTTGAGGGGGGTTTTTCGCACTTATCTCCCCTGAAGGTTCTCTGCACATTTCAAGGTCAGCAATTTCCCCGCCTTGAAAGGTGCAGTTAGTGTCACAATATTTGGCAATTTCTTCCTTAAAAATAATGTCACGTAAAGGGTTTGTCTTTTAAAAAAATACCTTTACGCACTTACGAAAATACACTTACAAAATGTTCGGGGGTTTTGGGAGAAAAAAACCCGGGGGCCCCTGTTTTGATTCTTTATCTTTTACCCCTTTCACCTCTTCCCAAAAACCCCGCATTCACTTCTCTTACAACCTCATCTATAAATATATTGAACAACCAGGTGACATCCCCACATCTTTGTCAAAGGGCCCCCCTTTTTTCGGGGGAAAAATCCCCCTCCCCCCCTACACACTCAAACCCCCCAGCCTCACTATCCTCTAAAAACTCTTCACTGCTTTCAGTAACCTACCTCCTATTCCATCACCTGCAACATCTGCCACATTGCCCCCCATCCACCCCATCATCGCCTTTTAAAAAACCATAAAGAAAAAACCTCTTTCCCTTACCCCAAAAACTGTTCCCCCCATTTTTCACTAAACACTTGGTCTACCCCACCCCCTACCTTTCCTAAAAACCCCCCTTTTTCATCTGCTATCCTGCTTTCTGTCTTACTCTTAATTCTTTCAATAATAACTCTACCATACACTTTCCAGGTAACTAAAAAGACTTTTTCCCCCCAAAATTTTTTTCACTCTTTTTTTCCCCCTTTGCCTTTTCACTTTCTAACCCCCAGGTCCTTACCCTCTTTTCCCTACATTTTTAAATAATGCAAACCACTCCAAAAATATTCCCACCTGTTTTTAAAAATTTTTTATCTTTATCCCATCAACCCCCCGCTGTTCCCCCCTTTTATTCCCCACTGCCTCAAAATTTTCCCCCCACCCCCCTGGCTCTTCCATCTCCTACAGATGTTATTCCTCCTTCCCCCATACACGAAATCAAAAACCCCCGTCTTCATCAACATTTTCTCCTCAAAATTTCCCTCCATCTTCCCAATACCTCTAACTCCCCATTTAATAACTCTCCTCTCCTTTTTTAACTGTAAATCCATTTGTTCCTAGGCTTCCTCAACTTTTTAATCTCACTAAAAAAATTTTTCTTATTTTCAACAAAAATTTTTTTATAACATCTCACCCCCTCTCTCTTTCTTTTTTCATTTTCCCCCTCTTTTTCCTCTCTTTTTTTCTCCATATATACTCTTCCCTCCTTGCATCACTTCTACTTTGTAAAAACCTCTCATATGCTTTTCTCCCCACTCTCTTTTACATCATCATTCCACCAATCGCTCTTCTTCTTCCCCCCCCCTTTCTTTCCCCCCAACCACAAACTTCTGCTGAACACTGTAACCCACTTTTTAAATCTACCCCCTCATCTTTTAAATTTCCTAAATCTCACTAGCCCCTCTATCCTCCAATAGTTGTTTATTCTTACCCAATCCTCCTCTTTTGTTTATAAACCTTCACCCTCTCTTCTTCTGTTCTATTTTCCTTGTATCCCATCTCCTTTTCACCACTGTAGCTATAACTAAAAAATGATCTGATATATCTGTGGCCCCCCAAAACATGTACATCCTGAAGTCTACCCAAAAGTCTTTTATCTTTAAAACTGTCCAACAAACTACTTATTCCCCCCCATCATATCTTGTATTTATTTATCCTCTTTTTTTTAAAAATTATTTCCCCTTCTAAACCCCTTTCTATTCAAAATTCAATCAAAGGGCCCCCTTATCATTTAAACCCGGCACCCCCCCAAAATTTCCACCACCCTCTTTCATGTTTCTCCCACTTTCATTTGGTCCCCTACCACAATTACTCTCCCTTTGGGGTTTTTAAAATTCCTATAACCAACATTTCCCCCAAAAACTGTCTCTTCCCCCTAATTCCTCTCTTTCCCGGTGCATACCCCGCTTATTATGACCCACTTTTTGCATTCGACCCTTATTTTAATCCCCATAACTGATCCTTCAACATTACCCCCCTTCCTTGCTCTAACTCTCTCAGATCCCCCTGACTTAACCCTTTTTTTCCCCCCCACTAAACTCCCACCCCTTCAGCTTTAATAATGTAAAATAGACTAGTCTATTTTAATTATTTTTTTATCAAATTTAAGCAAATAAAGGTTTGAAAATGGCTTTGGTAACTATGTTTTAAAAAAATATAACAAATAATTAATTTTTGGTTTGCTTCTAATACTAGAAATATAAAATAAGTAATATACAAGGGGGAATTGTTTTAATACAAAATAAAAATAAGTCAAAATTTAAAATGATGTGGTGAATTTCAAATATATAATAAAAATTGAAAAATTAAGAAAGTTTGGATCTTAAAATTAACTATGAGGAAGATGTTGAAAAAAAAATCTTGGATATATGGCAATGGATATATATATGGGCAATGAAGTATAAAAAAATAGAAAATAAAATAATGATAATAATAACAATAATAATAATAATAATAATAATAATAATATAATAATAATATTTTTATTGTGCAAGTTACAAGTATACATAGTTATTGGTAGTTCAATTATAAAACTGTAATGAAAGGAGAGCCACTGGCATGCCATGGCATTAGGGGCAGCTTATTCTAAAAACTTATTCACTAAGTACTTAATACTAGAGAAATTGATTGAGTTTATTCTAGTTATATATTATTTCAAATTACAATATGATTATACATATTTAAAAGACAATACTAGAGAACTTGGTTGAGTTTTCTAGTTGTATATTTTATTTCAAGTTACAATATGTTGATGCTATACTAGTAAAATAACAATACTAGAGAAATTTATTGAGTTTCTTCTAGTTATATATTTTATTTCAAATTAACAAAATGATGATACTATACTATTTTAAATGACAATATGATGATATGAAATTGCAACAAGTGTTAGGAGGATGACAATATAAAACTGAGATTATCTTAAGTAAAATAACATTGGGTTTGAAAGTTTGTTACAGTATGAGTATTTAGTATAGGTGAGTAGGTGATTTTTGAGAAGAATCTTGAATTGATTTTCCGACAAGCTTAACTTAATATTTACTGGTAATGAATTCCAGATTCTGGGGCCCTTTTATGTTCATAGAATTTTTACATTGGTTAGTATGGACTCTGGGTATGTCAAATAGTGATCTGTGTCATGGTCGTGGGACCTATTAAAGTTGTTGAGGAGAATTTTGAGCGGAGGGTTGATATTAGCATGTAGAGTTTTATGTATGTAGAAGGCACATGAATAGGTATGAATATTTTTTACGGTGAGTAGTTTTAAAGTTTTGAATATAGGTGGAGTATGCTGTCTAGAGTGGGAATTTGTTATCATCCTGACTGCAGCCTTTTGCTGGGTTATGAGTGGTCTAAGGTGATTTAATGTTGTTGAGCCCCATGCACAGATTCCATAGGTGAGATAAGGGTAGATAAGAGAATGATATACAATGGACCCCCGAGTATCGTAATTAATCCGTTCCAGGAGCTAGTACTTAGCACGAAGTTTTCGAAATTCGAACCATTATTTCCCATAAGAAATAATGTAAATACAATTAATCCGTTCCACAAAAAAATATTCACATATAAAATAATTAAAAACAATATATATATATACATTTACTTACCTTTATTGAAGAGTTGCAGGCATCTGGAAGATAGAGTAATGAGTAATGAAGGTCCTCTTGGGCATTTTCTTCCAAAACAGGCCTGTTTCATCACAATTAAACACTTGTTGGGGAGGAATTCTTCAGCCTCTACGAAGGAAATCCCCACTCCCTGCATGCCTGCTACACTCCCTGCATGCCTGCTACACTCCCTGCATGCCTGCTACACTCCCTGCATGCCTGCTACACTCCCTGCATGCCTGCTACACTCCTGCATGCCTGCTACACTCCCTGCATGCCTGCTACACTCCCTGCATGAATGCTACACCTCCCTGCATGCCTGCTACACTCCTTGCATATCTGTACACTCCCTGCATGCCTGCTACACTCCCTGCATGCCTGCTACACTCCCTGCATGCCTGCTACACTCCCTGCATGTCTGCTACACTCCCTGCATGAAAGCTACACTCCCTGCATGCCTGCTAAACTCCCTGCATGCCTGCTAAACTCCCTGCATCAATGCTAAACTCCCTGCATCAATGCTAAACTCCCTGCATGCCTGCTACACTCCCTGCATGCCTGCTACACTCCCTGCATGCCTGCTACACTCCCTGCATGCCTGCTAAACCCCCTGCATGAATGCTACACTCCCTCCATGAATGCTACCACAGGGGTGCCACTAGGAAGCTTCTTTGAACCCATGGTGACTTATTTCCAGTGACAATCACTAAAGCACCAAAAAAACATCAAATGTAGTGTGAATGTTTGAAAGAGCGCGCTAGGTAATGTTCTCTCAATGGAAAACAACGCACTGACGGCATCCTGCGTCCCGCGCAGGCGCGGAGCAGGCGGACAGGTCTATACGTTACGAAACACGGGGGTTTTTACGATTCTCGAAGTCGTAAAAGCTACGAAACACGATGTTTACGAAGTAAGAACCTTTCGAAACTCGGGGTCCACTGTAGTGCAATGAGAGCTGGTTGTGGCACATAATGCGTATCTTAGATAATATACCTACTGTCTTTGAGATTTTCTTGGATATTTGTTGTATGTGTGTTTGGAATTTAAGACTACTGTCAAGGTGGATTCCTAGAAATTTTCCCTCTGTGAGTCTTGTGATGGGTGAACCATTGAGCGTTATGTTAAGTGGAACATTTGTAGCTTTGTTTCCAAACTGAATGAAGTAGGTCTTGTCAGTATTGAGAGTAAGCTTATTTGTCTTCATCCATGTTGATATTTTCTGTAATTCGGCATTAACTGTGTTGGCTAGTATGACTGGATTTGGGTGAGAGAAGACATATGTTGTGTCATCTGCAAATAATATGGGTTTGAGTAGTTGTGATGCATTCGGTAGGTCGTTTATGTAAATGAAGAATAGGGGTGGCCCCAGGACACTTCCTTGAGGGACTCTGACTGTAATTTGTTGTGTGGAAGAGTTCTCTCCATTTGTATACACGTACTGGCTTCTGTTGCTAAGGTACGACTTTAGTTAATTAATAAAAGAAAAAATGTAAGAATGTTAAAAGTGTATAAAATTGGCAAAAAATAAGGCAGTAATAAGGTAAATACAGTGGTACCCCGGTTTACGATGGTCCCCAAACTCGCCCTTTTATGTAAGTTTATTTTTTTAAATGCTTTTGTAAGTGTATTTTTGGGGGTCTAAAAGGACTAGTCTATTTTACATTATTCCTTATGGGGATAAATTCGTTTGGTAATGGCACTTGAACAGCATTCTGGAACGAAAAAATATCGTAAACCGGGGTACCACTGTACTGCAAAAAATAAGGCAGTAATAAGGTAAATACTGCACAATACAGTACAATAAAAAAAGTTTTAAAGTATAGCACTAAGTTAATTTTGACAATTTACTGCTGTCAGATTGTCAATTGAAGTGAATAACTAGGGTTTGTAGAGATTAAACTGATAAAGAATTAGGTTTAATAAATCTAATCGCGGAAAGTGGATACAAACTGCATTATTCCAGTTCAGTGAGGCCGGAGTCTCCGAGGAACTTTTTCAGCTCGTGTTCAGTAGAAATAGTATATCTCCTTCCTGTTGGCTCTTTTTTAACAGCAATTTTATAATAATTCTTTATTTCTACAAATACATGTACAGTGGTCCCCCGGTTTTCGTGCATATCCGAACTCGAACATTTATGTAAGTGTATTTTGAAAGTGCTGTTGCAAGTGTATTTTTGGGGTCTGAAATAGACTAACCTACATGACATTATTTCTTAAGGAAGTAAATTCGTTCGGTAATGGCACTTGAGCAGCATTCTGGAACGAATGTTCGGCAAAACCGAGGGACCACTGTACAAGGTATACAGGCCTAGCTGACATCAATGACATAATACTATATGAAAGCCCCTTGTTATACCTGGAGAGGGGTTTCCCGGGGTCAATGCCCCTGCGGCCTGGTCTGTGACCAGGCCTCATGGTGAATCAGGGCCTGATCAACCAGGCTATTACTGTTGGCCGACGCAAACCGACGTACAAACCACAGCCCGGCTGGTCAGGTACTGACTTTAGGTGCTTGTCCAGTGCCTGCTTGAAGACAGCCAGGGGTCTATTGCTGGGAGGTAGTTGAACAGTCTTGGGCAGAGCATTTCAGACAAATTAGGTCAGTTTTGTCTCAGGATGCGACCCACACCAGTTGACTAACACCCAGATACCCATTTTACTGATGGGGAACATAGACAACCGGTGTAAAGAAACACGCCCAATGTTTCTACCCTTGCCAGGAATCGAACCCAGACTCATGCCGTGTGACAGATAATAATAATAACAATACAGTGGTCCCTCGGTTTTCGCCAAAAATTCGTTCCAGAATGCTGCTCAAGTGCCATTACCGAACGTATTTACTTCCTTAAGAAATAATGTCACGTAGGTTAGTCTATTTCAGACCCCCAAAAATACACTTGCAACAGCACTTACGAAAATACACTTACATAAATGTTCGAGTTTGGAGATGCACGAAAACTGAGGGACCACTGTAATAATAATTTATTTTGACATGATACATGGTTGTAGAGATACATATGAGATGCATAGTCAAGGAAAGAATCTTAAATACGAAGAAGTGTGAAAATATTAATGAGAAAGCTTACCTTTAAAATATCCCATTCAGTCTCAGAGATATTTCTCTGGGTGAGATAACCAGCTAATACGTATCCTCCTACATCATTTGGTGGCATGCAGTTAACCTCGATCATCTGGTACATTATGGCAATGGCTATCTCAAATAGGTAACAGGAGTACTGTATGTCTCCAAAATCCAGAAGACCATCAATGTGGAAGGTGGTGGGGTCACCCGACTTGGTATTGACAATAATGTTTTGCTCATTGAAGTCACCATGTATAAAACCTAAAAACAGTTGAAATTAGTGTGCTGAGAAGATCAAATTTGTAGTAGTATTCCCCAAAAGTAATATCTATTATATATTATAAATTGACTTTTACCTGACAAACAGTAACATTTGACAATAATAATTAAACATATACAGGACTTTTATCAAAATTTTGGCACGGAAGAAAATGTTTGAACACTGGAAAAAGTTCAACACAGCAGTGAAAATCATCTTGGAAATAAGTCAGATCACATACAAAAATGAGCTCAAGGCTACATAATTAACAACTTTTCAAATGAGGCATAACAGAGCTGATGTTATAAAGACAGTGGACCCCAACTTTTCCTTCAGGCCTTGGTCAGATGACCAAAAGCTCCAGCTGTGGGTCATCATATGACTAAGACCTGTGTCAGAAAACACTTGTCCTGTTTCCTGACAAACCTACCTAATTTAACCTTCAAGAAGTTTATTGTGATGTATGCATGACAAGAAATGACCCAGTCCAGAGTTGAAATGGTGGCAAAAGAACATACACAGTCAATCTTTTATTAGCTTATTATCTTGTCAATTTAATGTTGTTTTGGGCAATTGAAGCCATCCTCTGTTATTAAAAATATTGTTATTTTATCTTAAAGTTAGAATTAGTGGAATACATCAAACAGGAATCTCACCTTTCTCCAGCCTGTGAATTTCTGGGATGACATTCAGATTCCATGCGGCTAAGACTTCTTGGACCAGATTAATTTGCTTCTCATTCTTTACAGCAGAAACAAATTTTGTCAATTTAGGAGTGCTTTCTAGACTCCAGAGACATTGTCTTGACTTTAAATCCTCATTACAAAAATCCTGAAAATAATTACTGTACTATGATATGTTGCAGCTTTAAAACTATAGCTCATTTTTTTTTTTAACATATCAGCCGTTTCCCACCGAGGCAGGGTGACTGGAAAAAGAAGAAACACTTTCATCATCGTTCGCTCCATCACTGTCTTGCCAGAGGCATGCCAATACTACAGTTCAAAAACTGCAACATATCTCCACCCCTCCTTCAGAGTGCAGGCACTGTACTTATTAAAAAAAATATTAATTTATTTCATAATATACGAAAAATACAGAAGAATTATCGTTTGATTAATTGGAGAATGCATGATGACTGAGCAAACCATGTTAAACTGAAAAAAATTCTGTAAAGATAGATCAGTGTTATTAATTTGTAAGGAGTACAGAATCTAACTTGGAAACAACACATGTAGCTGCTGCATCATTTATTATGGGAATTCATTTTCTATGAAGGGATAGCCTTAGAGAAAAAATCTTAAACCACCTTGAAGGAATTGAGATTCTTAAAGAAATACGTACAGTGGACCCCCGGTTATCGGCCATAATTCGTTCCAGAATGCTGTTCGAGTGCCGTTACCGAACGAATTTGTTCCCATAGGAATAATGTAAATTAGATTAGTCTGTTTAGACCCCAAAAATATACTCACAAAAGCACTTACAAAAATACACTTACATAATTGTTCGAGTTGGGAGCAGTACGAAATCCAGGGGTCCACTGTATTTTGAAAATATTGTTCCTGGAGTTTACCTGGAGAGGGTTTCAGGGGTCAACGCCCCCGCGGCTCGGTCTGAGACCAGGCCTCGTGGTGGATCAGGGTCTGATCAACCAGGCTGTTACTGCCAGCTGCACGCAAACTGACGTACGAATCACAGCCTGGCTGGTCAGGTACTGACTTTAGGTGCCTGTCCAGTGCCTTCTTGAAGACAGCCAGGGGTCTGTTGGTAATCCCCTTATGTATGCTGGGAGGCAGTTGAACAGTCTTAGGCCCTGGACACTTATTGTGTTGTCTCTCAATGTACTCGTGGCACCCCTGCTTTTCATCGGAGGAATGTTGTATCTCCTGCCGAGTCTTTTGCTTACATAGGGAGTGATTTTCGTGTGCAGGTTTGGTACCAATCCCTCCAGGACCTTCCAAGTGTATATTATCATGTATCTCTCTTGCCTGAGTTCCACGGACAACAGATCAAGGACCTTCAACCGTTTCCAGTAATTTAGGTGCTTTATCGTACTTATGTGCTGTGAAAGTTCTTTGTACGCTCTCCAGGTCAGCAATGTCACCAGCCTTTAAGGGGGCTGTTAGTGTACAGCAGTATTCCAGCATAGAGAGAACAAGCGATTTGAAGTGTCATTATGAAGGCATTTTTTTTTTTTTTTTTTTTTTTAACACATCGGCCGATTCCACCAAGGCAGGGTGGCCCGAAAAAGAAAAACTTTCATCATCATTCACTCCATCACTGTCTTGCCAGAAGGGTGCTTTACACTACAGTTATAAAACTGCAACATTAACACCCCTCCTTCAGAGTGCCGGCACTGTACTTCCCATCTCCAGAACTCAAGTCCGGCCTGCCGGTTTCCCTGAATCCCTTCATAAATGTTACTTTGCTCACACTCCAACAGCACGTCAAATATTAAAACCATATGCCTCCATTCACTCCTATCAAATACGCTCACACATGCTTGCTGGAAGTCCAAGCCCCTCGCACACAAAACTTCCTTTACCCCCTCCCTCCAACCTTTCCTAGGCCGACCCTACCCCGCCTTCCCTCCACTACAGATTTATACACTCTCGAAGTCACTCTGTCTCGTTCCATTCTCTCTACATGTCCAAACCACCTCAACAACCCCTCCTCAGCTCTGGACAATCGTTTTGGTGATCCCGCACCTCCTCCTAATTTCCAAACTCCAATTCTCTGCATTATATTCACACCACACATTGACCTCAGACATGACATCTCCACTGCCTCCAGCCTTCTCCTCGTTGCAACATTCATCACCCATGCTTCACACCCATATAAGAGCGTTGGTATAACTATACTCTCATACATTCCCTCTTTACTTCCATGGACAAGGTTCTTTGTCTCCACAGACTCCAAGTGCTCCACTCACCCTTTTCCCTCATCAATTCTATGATTCACCTCATCCTTCATAGACCCATCCGCCGACATGTCCACTCCCAAATATCTGAATACATTCACCTCCTCCATACTCTCTCCCTCCAATCTGATATCCAATCTTTCGTCACCTATTCTTTTGTTATCCTCATCACCTTACTCTTTCCTATATTCACTTTCAATTTTCTTCTTTTACACACCCTACCAAATTCATCCACCAACCTCTGCAGCTTCTCTTCAGAATCTCCCAAAAGCACAGTGTCATCAGCAAAAAGCAACTGTGACAACTCCCACTTTGTATTTGCTTCTTTATCTTTTAGCCCAACACCTCTTGCCAAGACCCTCGCATTCACTTCTCTTACAACCCCATCTATAAATATATTGAACAACCACGGTGACATCACACTCCTTGTCTAAGGCCCACTTTTACTGGGAAATAGTCCCTTCCCTCCTACACACTCTAACCTGAGCCTCACTATCCTCATAAAAACTCTTCACTGCTTTCAGTAACCTTCCTCCTATTCCATACACCTGCAACATCTGCCACATTGCCCCCTATCTACCCTATCATACGCCTTTTCCAAATCCATAAATGCCACAAAAACATCTTTACCCTTATCAAATACTGTTCACCTATATGTTTCACTGTAAACACTTGGTCTACACACCCCCTACCTTTCCTAAAGCCCCCTTGTTCATCTGCTATCCTGCTTTCTGTTTTACTCTTAATTCTTTCAATAATAACTCTACCATACACTTTACCAGGTACACTCAACAGACTTATTCCCCTATAATTTTTGCACTCTCTTTTGTCCCCTTTGCCTTTATACAAAGGAACAATACACGCTCTCTGCCAATCCCTAGGTACCTTACCCTCTTCCATACATTTATTAAATAATAGCACCAACCACTCCAAAATTATATCCCCACCTGCTTTTAACATTTCTATCTTTATCCCATCAATCCCAGCTGCCTTACCCCTTTCATTCTACCCACTGCCTCACGAACTTCCCTACACCCACAACTGGCTCTTCCACACTCCTACAAGATGTTATTCCTCCTTGCCCTACACACGAAATCACAGCTTCCCTGTCTTCATCAACATTTAACAAATCCTCAAAATATTCTCTCCATCTTCCCGATACCTCTAACTCTCCATTTAATAACTCTCCTCTCCTATTTTTAACTGTCAAATCCATTTGTTCTCTAGGCTTCCTCAACTTATTAATCTCATTCCAAAACTTTTTCTTATTTTCAACAAAATTTGCTGATAACATCTCACCCACTCTCTCATCTGCTCTCTTTTACATTGCTTCACCACTCTTTTAACCTCTCTTTTCTCTCCATATACTCTTCCCTCCTTGCATCACTTCTACTTTGTAAAAACCTCTCATATGCTAACTTTTTCTCCCTTACTACTCTCTTTACATCATCATTCCACCAATCGCTCCTCTTCCTCCCGCACCCACTCGCCTGTAACCACAAACTTCTGCTGAACACTCTAACACTACATTTTTAAATCTACCCCATACATTTTCGACCCCATTGCCTACCTCTCACTAGCCCATCTATCCTCCAATAGTTGTTTATATCTTACCCTAACTGCCTCCTCTTTTAGTTTATAAACCTTCACCTCTCTTTTACTTACTGATTCTATTTTCCTTGTATCCCATCTACCTTTTACTCCCACTGTAGCTATAACTAAAAAGTGATCTGATATATCTGTAGCCCCTCTATAAACATGTACATCCTGAAGTCTACTCAACAGTCTTTTATCTACCAATACATAGTCCAACAAACTACTGTCATTACGCCCTACATCATATCTTGTATACTTATTTATCCTCTTTTTCTTAAAATATGTATTACCTATAACTAAACCCCTTTCTATACAAAGTTCAATCAAAGGGCTCCCATTATCATTTACACCTGGCACCCCAAACTTACCTACTACACCCTCTCTGCATGTTTCTCCCACTTTAGCATTTAGGTCCCCTACCACAATTACTCTCTCATTTGGTTCAAAAGTTCCTATACATTCGCTTAACATCTCCCAAAATCTCTCTCTCTCCTCTACACTCCTCTCTTCTCCAGGTGCATACACGCTTATTATGACCCACTTTTCGCATCCGACCCTTATTTTAATCCACATAATCCTTGAATTTACACATTTATATTCCCTCTTTTCCTTCCATAACTGATCCTTCAACATTATTGCTACCCCTTCCTTAGCTCTAACTCTCTCAGATACTCCTGACTTAATCCCATTTATTTCTCCCCACTGAAACTCGCCTACCCCCTTCAGCTTTGTTTCGCTTAGGGCCAGGACATCCAACTTCTTTTCATTCATAACATCGGCAATCATCTCTTTCTTATCATCCGCACTACATCCACGCACATTCAGACAACCCAATTTTATAAAGTTTTTCTTCTTCTCGTTTTAGTAGATTTGTACAGGAGAAGGGTTACTAGCCCATTGCTCCCGCATCTTAGTCGCCTCATACGACACGCATGGCTTACGGAGGAAAGATTCTTTTCCACTTCCCCATGGACAATAGAGAAAATAAAAAGAACAAGAGCTATTAAGAAAAAGAAGAAAAACCTAGATGTGTGTATGTATATATATGCATGTGTATGCCAGTGTAGTGTGACCTAAAGTGTAAGTAGAAGTAGCTAGATATACCTGTTATCCAGCGTGTTTATGAGACAGAAAAAAGACACCAGCAATCCTACCATCATGTAAAACAGTTTCAGGTTTCTGTTTCACAGTCACCTGGCATATGATCCACAAACATTTGGGGCTTTTCTGTAAATACTGAATTATAATTATGAAGAATCCTGCTGTAGATTGGGTCACAGTAGACCGTCATTTAACACAGTAGTTACGTTCCTGAAAACGTCGTGGTAGGTAAAACCATGTTAGATGAACTGAGGAACTTATGGGAAAAATAGGGTTACGTTCCTGGGAGCCCCCAAAAAGCCAAACAACTTTTTTTAGACCAACATATAAATAAGCAGACTCTTGGATGTCACTACCGCCTGCCTCCAGCTGGGTTACAAGTATCTTTGGCAGGTTAAATCACCACCACTGGAGTGCGATAAAATTAATGAATTCAGAGACAACTCACTCAGAAATATTCAAGATATGTCAAAGTATTTTATCCACAGTGGTATATTACAGACCATTCTGGAAAAATACCATGACTTTGCTCCCTGTAAATAAAGCATTGCCATGTGTGTGTGTGTGTGTGTGTGTGTGTGTGTGTGTGTGTGTGTGTGTGTATGTATGTGTATTGATTAGCATTTTGTCCTATGCACATGTCGATTGAAAACTGGGCCTGTTGTATGTGCGCGTGTGTGTGTGTGTATGTATATATGTGTGTGTATGTGTAATGTGTTCATGATTGTAACTATATATGAAGTGATTATGATTCATTACCTTTGTAACTTGTCATGATTGTAACCAGCTCTACCTGAAGCTCATTACCTTTGTAACTTGTCATGATTGTGACCAGCTCTAGTTCATTACCTTTGTAACTTGTCATGAGAGTGACCAGCTCTACCTGGAGCTCATTACCTTTGTAACTTTTCATAATTGTGACCAGATCTAGTTCATTACCGCTGTAACTTGTTCAGCTATGAAAACTTTGAGTCCAGTCAATGGACCAATTATGTACCTCTGTAATCTTTTGACTACCGCCCAGGATGGGTATGGGGTGCATAATAAAGATATTAAACTAACTAACAACATATCTTAAAAAAATAAAAGTGAATTTGTAATTGTAGTTCATTGTTGTGATGTATTATGTTTTTACTGCTTAAGATTACAAATGCAACAGAAATAATAGTATTTCTTACTTTAAATTGTGGGTGCTGGTGTTTGTGGATGATTGTGGAGAGTAGAGAGTTATGCTGTGGCCCTACTGGGGTGAGGTGGATGGTAGAGATTCTTGTACTGAAGTTGATGGTTGTACTCGAGTGTGCATAAATTCTGTAATGGATTTTTGTTCTATTTTACCCTGCAGTACATTATACAACTGAGGGTAAGGCATCAGCTGCTCTAGAGACTGTTTCAGGGTCCTCTTAAGTGAAAAAGTATAACTTTAAGTCAGTCAGTAAAGCAGTCAAGTCAGTAAGTCAGTCAGTAAATCAGTCAGTCAAGTCAGTAAGTCAAGTCAGTCAGTCAAGTCAGTAAGTCAGTCAGTAAGTCAGCCAGTCAAGTCAGTAAGTCAAGTCAGTATGTCA
The DNA here is from genome assembly GCA_009830355.1 of Cherax destructor. Classification (NCBI taxonomy): domain Eukaryota; kingdom Metazoa; phylum Arthropoda; class Malacostraca; order Decapoda; family Parastacidae; genus Cherax; species Cherax destructor. The sequence goes on from WNWK01030320.1 coordinate 15,977, forward strand.
GTCAAGTCAGTTAAGTCAGTAAGTCAGTCAGTCAAGTCAGTATGTCAGTAAGCCAAGTCAGTATGTCAGTAAGCCAAGTCAGTATGTCAGTAAGCCAAGTCAGTAAGTCAAGTCAGTAAGTCAGTCAGTCAAGTCAGTAAGTCAAGTCAGTAAGTCAGCCAAGTCAGTAAGTCAGTCAAGTCACTAAGTCAGTCAATCAAGTCTAAGCCAAGTCGTCAGTCAAGTCAGTAAGTCAGCCAAGTCAGTAAGTCGTAATCAAGTCAGTCAGTCAAGTCAATAAGCCAAGTCAGTAAGTCAGTCAGTCAGTCAAGTCAGTAAGTCAGTCAGTCAAGTCATTAACCTTAAACTGTCCACACGTAGATATACGTTCACCTGCGTAGTGCTCCGAATATTTTGAATTTTTTTTTTTTTTTTTAAATGAAGAGAGCATTTTTAGAAATAGGATAGGCTAAAAAAATAATTTTAGAGCCAGTACTTACCGAGATATAAGCCCGCGAAGTTGGTGCTAAATGATGTGGTGTCGGCAACATGGAGCACTGCCGCTTGCAGAAACAATAAACATTTATCGTTTTTAAAATTCTTTTCCATTTTCTGTTGTTTTTCACGCTATGATAATAATGTTTTGATGCAGATCTTTTGATTTCATTGCCAATTCTTGTTTAGACACAAATGTTTGGTACTGAATTAGTAATCATACTGTCACTAACACACATGTTCACACTGATAAATGAATTTGTACACCTGGTTCAATCACTATTGTTTACATATATATACAAGGTATTTACAGGTCTCATTTATGTTTCTAGAAGTCCACTACTGTATGATACTCTAAGAAGCAAGGGTTCATACAGTGCCACCCACATTGCTGACACATGTATCGTGTGTCTTTTCGCACTGGGTCGCTGTTTGCTGTAAGCACAAACAACACACTTTTCTGAGAGTACTTCTTCTTTGGAGTAGATGGTAATGGTATCAGGCAGTGACAGTTAGGGATTATTCAGTTGGGCACTTCCTTCTGGTTGTGGATTGACAGGTCGCTGTGGAGTGTGCAGGTATAGGTGTGGTACCATACTTTCTCGCTATCTGCTTGATGACATTTAGGGTGAATTCCGCATATCGTTGTCGCTTCCCAGTCTTTATTTCATACATGTTGAAGGCATTGAGCATTGCAATGTCAACAAGGTGGAAAAACACTTTTATATACCACTTGCGCTTCTACGCACACAGTCAACAAAGCCTATCATCATGTCACACTTGTCAACTAGTCGCATATTGTTTGTATAGTCGATGACAACAGCTGGCTTTTCAATAGGTTCTATTGTTGAACCTGCTCCAGTCTGTCTGTCTGTACCATCTCGTTTCTGTGGATGGTTGACAGCAATGTCACGTCCCGTTTGTCATGCCATGACAGTGCCATGATGTCGTGGCATGAAACGCCTGCACTACACTTCCTCCAGTGAACTTTGGCATGTGTTTTCTATTTCTTCTCACTGTTCCACATATATCAGTATTGTTCACCGTAGGAAATCAGAAAGCATAGGGCTTGTGTACCAGTTGTCTGTGAACAATGTATGGCCCTTGCCAAGGTATGGCTGCATCATCTTGCGAACAACATCACCAGAAATGCCCAACATGCGCCTGGTATCATCGAGTGTATTTTTACCTGTGTAGATAATGACATCAACACAAGACCAGTCTCACAGTCACACATAACAAACAGTTTTATACCAAAGCGATTACGTTTGCTTGGTATATATTGTTTGAATGACAGTCGTCCCTTGAACAGAACCAAGGACTCATCAACAACAATGTTCTTGAATGGATAAAAGTAGGCACTGAATTTTTGCTTGAGATACATAAACAATTCCCGGATTTTGTAGAGGTCATTTCGATTTGGTGTATTCCTGTCAGAGAAGTGCAACATTCTTAGCAACAGAATGAATCTGTTGCAGGGAAGGAGGTCACGGAAGACTGGAGTGCTAATGAAGTGGTCTGTGGACCAGTAGTTTGCTATATTGTTCTTATATGTGTGTGGCATAAGCATGACAGTGCCAAGGAATAAATACATTTCAGCCACAGTTGTATCTTTCCACCTGCGCAGCCGTGACGATTCTGTAACATCTACATGGTCCTTTGTATACTGGTAGTACAGGTTGGTCTGGGTAACAACCCAGTTTCATTATCGGCTCATCAAAGTATAGTTGAAAATAGTCTAACTCTGTAGACTCATTTGTGATGGAACAGTGTGGCATGATGCCACTTCCACTGCCATCAAAATTAAAAGGATGTGGCACAAATGGTGTATGTTCAGTCCAATTCCATTCACGATCAGATGGTGCAGGGTAGACCTGTGGCATGGGACGTGGGGAGCAGAAGGAGGGACAGGAATGGGGCCAGCACATGGTTGAGAGGGTGCCTCGTGGTCCTTTGTCTGTCCGTACACCGCGCCATGTGGTCCAGGCATCGTGCCACCCACCACTTCTTCCTCCATCCCAGCATACTCTCCTTCCTTATCACTATCACTGTCAGTGGCAGGGGTTTTGGGCGTGACCTGCCAAGACCCTTGCCTCTGACTGCATATGGCACACTGCCTGAGCGTAGGTTATGATGCCCAAAGTACGTTTCACTGGGGAATAATGATAATCACCGTCACTTTCGGAATCGTCTATGGGCATAAAATCGATTTCATCATCATCACTTATATTACTTTCACTATTGTTATCACCATAACACATGGAAAATGATAATTTCCTCTTGCGGATTTGCCTTTGGGTAGTAACACTAGCAACCCCAGAGGTGCTGGGCTGAGGGTCTGTGGCCACACTGGCCACTAGATGTGCTGGGCTGAGGGTCTGGTATGGCCACACTGTCCACACTGGCCACACTGGTCACCCCAGAGGTGATGGGCTGAGGGTCATCTGAGTTGTCATCAATAGTTTCACTAATTCCTTGATTATTAGTGGCTATATCACTATCTAATCCACTAAACCCTTCTGTTTCACTTTCCGGGAATAGTAGAGTGTTAATACGACGAGGCGTGAGTGAATCACGGGGTTTGCCATGATGTTGACCCAAGATGGAGCTGAAACTAACTGGAGCTAACATGCGGTACCCTGGCGTCCCGATTTTTCACACTGCGCACACTGAGTGCGCAGACCCATTCTCTCATGTTTAGGCAACTCAGGCCTATCACGCTAAATTTGAACAAATGAAAAATAAAACGTAGATCTACGTTCGAGGCAGTACGCACGTGAACGTATATCTACGTGTGGACAGGTTAAGGGTTAAGTCAATCAGTAAGTCAGTCAGTCAGTAAGTCAGTCAGTCATCACACAAACTCATATTTACCTCATTCTTATGTGCACAGAGTGGCGCTTCATTACGGCCACCCGGTTATCTCTTGTCTAATGTATCTATATTTTCTTTGTTAATTCTAAGACTTAAACACTTATACCTTTTCTTGCCACTTTCAGCAACACTGGTATGCCTACTGGGTGCCATGATTGCTAGGCAGATACAAGGTATGGTAATTAAAAGATCAAACAATAAACACAGCTAGATCTAGCAGAGTACAATTCTAAAACATATGAACCGAGACTGGGACAAGGGTGGTGGGGGTGAGGGGTCGCGGGGGTGGCGGGGGATGGTGGTAGGTCTCCCCTGACTCAGTGGTTATACCCCAGCCAGAAGTATCCTGGGCCGACGCTCAATTTTTTCCCCTCCCACAAACTGAACTGTGTTAAATTAATTTTACAAGTGTTGTATAAAATTGTGCTGCAATTCTTCAATCGTGCTATAACTGAATCGTGCCAAATAAACTTGTGTTAAATGACGGTCTACTGTATATATACACACACACATATACATATACACCTTTACTAATATTGCATTATTTCCTTTTTCAGTTCATCATCTCACAGATGAATTATACTTACAGTAACAGAAACCAGTACCATCAGTGCCAGCACTCAGTACAATGCATTAATGCTAGTTGCAAACATACTGGAGAAATAGTATCAGCACTTAGTACCAGATGTGCCAGCACCTAGCATCATAAGTGCCAGCACCTAGTACCATAAGTGCCAGCACCCAGCACTTTGATGTAAGTGGCAGCTATACATCAGATATTGTGCCAACAATATGGTAATGTTGGCCACATTATCATAAATACATCATGAATGTCTAGTTGTTTACATTTGTATCATAAATCTTGTCACATTTTTCTGTAAATTACATCCACATTCTCAACAGCCAGTGGACATAAGTTCATTTACTGAAATACTGTACTTATGTTCTTCCTTTAGCACACTGGCTGTATCCCACCGAGGTAGTGCAGTCCTAGAAGAAGAAGCACTTTCACCATCACTCATTTCATCACTGTTTTGCCAGAGGTGCACCGCCATTACAGCCCCTAGATGCTTCTCCAAACTGCAATATCTCCACCCTTCTTTCAAAAGTACAGGCACTGTACTTCCCACCTCCACCCATCCTTGAGTACAGGCACTGTGCTTCCACCTCCACCCATCCTTGAGTACAGGGCACTGTACTTCCACCTCCACCCATCCTTGAGGTCACAGGCACTGTACTTCCCCTCCACCCATCCTTGAGAGACAGGCACTGTAGCTCCCACCTCCACCCATCCTTGAGAGTACAGGCACTTTACTTCCACCTTTTCAATAATTCACTGCATTATCAGCATCTATTACACAAATGTTGATTATAATTTTGAAGTTACTACTAATATTGTATAAACACTTGCTTATTTTCTTTTAATGATATTTTTATTGACTCCTAACAGTCTGTGTACATTTATTCTGTAATAATATTTAATGGTATATCTTTTAATGATTATGAAAAGAAATAAATGTAAATGAATCTGTTATGTAATGTTTCCAGTTTTCCAGATTTTAATATTCAAAATTTAATGCATCATCTGTATTACTTTCTTTATTTCAAATATTGTTAGTGGGTGGCATAGTGTTATATGTATAATCTATAATTACTTCAGATATTGAGTGCAGGCAGAATATTTTAATGAGCCATTTGTATTATTTTCCTTACTACAGATATTACCTGTGAGCAAGTTGTATCATCTGTTTCTTTCTTTACTTCAATAATTTTATCATCATACAGTCCCTCTATCTTGTTCATGATCGGGTAAGGTGTCTTTGTTATCTTAGTGTACAGTACTTTTATCTTCTTCATGATCAGGTAAGGTGTCTTTATCTTAATGTATAGTACTTCTGTCTTCTTCATGATCAGGTAAGGTGTCTTTGTTATCTAGCGAACACAGATACAAATATTTTTATTAATTATATTTTCTCTTGAATGTATGTTAGTATTTTTTTAATCATGATTATCTTACAGTATGTTTAGCTGTCTTTATAATATTCTGTTTTAAATGTATTCACATATCTTTAGTGATGTGTGATACTGTTAATATATATTCATCTTGATGGTGTGTGATGCTGTTAATGTAGTATGCAGTCATGTTATTGCTGTGTATTCATGTCGATACTATGTGCAGTAATTGATGCTTATACTCTTGTTGATGTATTCAGTTGGTATTATATACACTCATGTTGGTGCTGTGTGGTAATGTATATATTCATTTTAATGTTGTGTACTGTTGTTAATCATAATGTTAATTATATGTTGCTTACATTTTTGCTCCAAGAATTTTGAAAAATTAAGATTACTTGAGTGAATTATATATAACATGTATCAGTACATTGCCCAATACTAAATAAAATTTGATTAGCATTGCACACTCACTGCAAAGAGGACATTATATGTGGCCATTCCAATGAAAGTTAGAAAATAAATTTTATTTTCAGGAATAATAAATTTTTATACCGTTAAAAGATTTGAAAATTATTTATTTCAAAACAAAAGATAGTTTCTATGCTAATTAAGAGACAGTAATGAAAGATATATGTTGCAAGATAGTTTCTATGCTAAGTAAGAGACAATAATGAAAGATTCATGTTATCAGTGTCTAGATGACCTTTCTCTCAAATATTCTCCATTTAAAATTTTCAGAATACATGTAATATATATGAGTTCATTAAACAGAAAAATATTGGTATTCATTATCTGAAGGACTTTCCAGATGAATGATATGATGAATATTATCAAACTTCCTTCAGGAAAAAACTCATACCAATGTTCAGAGTGTTTTAAAGTTTTTTCACGAAAATCGATTCTGATACAACATGTGAGAGTTCATACACAAGAAAGACCGTATCAGTGTTCAGATTGTGTAAAAAATTTAAACAGAAATCAGCTCTATTACAACATGAGAGTTCATACACAAGAAAACCATATCATGCTCACAGTGTCTAAAGCTTTTGCATAAATCATATCTAGTACAACACACTAGAGTTCATACACAAGAAAAACCATATCAGTGTTTGGAGTGTTCCAAAGGATTTTCACAGAAATCAATTTTAATACAACACACGAGAGTTCATACGCAAGAGAAACCATATCAGTGTTCAGAGTGTCTAAAAGGATTTTCACGAAAAACGTCTCTAATTCAGCACACTAGAGTTCATACACAGGAAAAACCATATCAGTGTTCAGAGTGCCTAAAAACTTTTCACGAAATCTCATCTAATCGACACATGAGAGTTCATACACAAGAAAAACCATACAAGTGTTCCAGAGTGTCTAAAGACTTTTCAGATAAATCAAATCTTATACCACATTCGAGTTCACACACAAAAAACCATACCAGTGTTCAGAGTGTTTAAAAATTTGCACATAATTCACATCTAGTACAACACATGAGAGTTCATACACAAGAAAAGCCATACGAATGTTCAGAGTGTCTTAAAGACTTCTCAAGAAAATCACATATTGTACAACACATGAAAGTACACACACAAGTAAAATCATATAAATGTTCTGGGTATTTTAAAGGCTTTACCAAAATTATGTCTAGTACAATGCCTGAATTCATTTAGCAGAAAATTCCCTTCAAAAGGGTTGCCTTAATGATGGTAATGGGCTCCAGATCCAAGAATTGGAACAACCCTCTCCTTCCTTGGATTGAACCTGATTGTCTCCACCCTCCCATTCTCCAAGTGTTTTGGATGATTTGAAGAGAGTGGAGGTTTTGCTGTGGCCTACTGGGGTGAGGTGGATAGTAGAAATTCTTGTACTGAAGTCGATGGTTGAACTGAGTGTCTAACTTTAAGTCAGTCAAGTCAGTCAGTACATCAGTCAGTCAGTCATTCAGTAAGTCAGTCAAGCCATTCAGTAAGTCAGTCAAGTCATTCAGTAAGTCAGTCAAGTCATTCAGTAAGTCAGTCAAGTCATTCAGTAAGTCAGTCAAGTCATTCAGTAAATCCCGTCGGGCATTCAAATAAGTCCCGTCAAGTCATTCCCGTAAGTCAGTCAAGTCATTCAGTAAGTCAGTAAAAATTCAGTAAGTCAGTCAAGTCATTCCGTAAGTCAGTCAAGTCATTCAGTAAGTCAGTCAAGTCATTCAGTAAGTCAGTCAAGTCATTCAAAAATAAGTCAGTCCTCATTTTAGTAAGTCAGTCAAGTCATTTTAGTGAGTCAGTCAAGTCATTCAGTAAGTCAATTAAAATCATTCAGTAAGTCAGTCAAGTCATT
>WNWK01030321.1:0-22500 GCA_009830355.1 Cherax destructor
GGAGAACATACAAAGAAGAATGACTAAAATGATTTACAGTATAAGAAATCTCCCGTATGAAGATAGACTTAGAGCGTTGAATCTCCACACTCTGGAGAGACGTAGAATGAGGGAGATATCATCGAGGTGTACAAGTGGATGATGGGCATAAACAAAGGAGATATTAATAAAATACTGAGGATATCGAACCAAGTAAGAACGAGAAATAACGGATTTAAATTGGATAAATTTAGATTTAGAAAGGACATAGGCAAGTACTGGTTTTCGAACAGAGTTGTAGATGCGTGGAACAATCTTCCGAGTACTGTGATAGAGGCTAGGACCTTGGGTGGCTTTAAAAAGAGATTGGACAAATATATGAGTGGGAGGGGCTGGGTCTGATTTGTGTCGTGAGTACGGGAATAAATTCTTAGGTAGTGGTGGTTTTGATAAGGACCTGCCTTGTATGGGCCAGTAGGCCTTCTGCAGTGTTCCTCCATTCTTATGTTCTTATGTTCCGATTTAACCCCATTTATGCACACCCTCTGCTTCCTATTGGTGAGCCATGACTCGATCCATGACAACACTTTTCCCCCAATGCCATGAGCAGCCACTTTCTTTAACAGTCTCTGATGTGGAAGCTGTAATATAACCGCTGGACTTCTGTTGCTTACACTTCTTGATATAAATCCCAGTAATCTATTTGCTTTATTTCTTACGCTTAAGCATTGCTGACTTGGTTTGAGGTTGCTGCTTACCATAACCCCCAGATCCTTTTCGCATTCTGTACGGCTGAGTTCAACATTATTAAGCTGGTAGGTGCTAGGGTTATGAACATTCCCGAGCTTTAGAACTTTGCATTTATCTACATTGAACTGCATCTGCCATTTTTCTGACCAGGAATTGAGTTTGTCTAAATCCTCCTGAAGTTCCGTGACATCTACGTCTGAATCGATTATCCTACCTATCTTCGTGTCATCAGCGAATTTGCTCATATCACTAGTAATTCCCTCGTCAAGGTCATTTATATATATTATAAACAACAACGGGCCCAAAACCGATCCCTGTGGAACGCCACTTGTTACAGATCCCCACTCAGATTTAACCCCATTAATGCACACCCTCTGCTTCCTATTGGTGAGCCATGACTCGATCCATGAAAACACTTTTCCTCCAATGCCGTGAGCAGCCACTTTCTTTAACAGTCTCTGATGTGGTACTCTATCAAAAGCCTTACTAAAATCCAAATAAACAATATCGAATTCTTTATCATGATCAACTGCCTCAAAAGCCTTACTAAAAAAAGTTAATAAATTAGTTAGGCAGGAAGGGCCCCCTGGTGAATCCATGTTGAGTATCATTAATCAAATTATGCCTATCGAGATGGCTTCTTATGTTATCAGCTATAATCGAACCTAATAATTTGCCTACAATTGAAGTTAGACTTATTGGGCGGTAATTTGATGGTAACGACTTGTCCCCTGCTTTAAAAATAGGAATTACATTAGCCATCTTCCACGTATCAGACACTACACCTGTTTGAAGAGATAGGTTAAAAATGTTAGTTAAGGGTTCACAGAGTTCAATTTTGCATTCCTTAAGAACCCTTGAAAAAGCTCATCAGGGCCTGGCGATTTATTTTGCTTCAAACGGTCTATCTGTTTGATAACCATTTCGCTAGTGACTGTGATACTACATAATTTATCTTCTTCAGGCCCACTAAAATACCTAATTCTTGGGATATTATTAGTGTCTTCCTGAGTGAAAACCGAGAGAAAATAATTATTAAAAATAGAGCACATTTCATTCTCTTTGTCAGTAAGATACCCATAATTATTTTTAAGGTGACCTATCTTATCTCTAACTTTTGTTCTATACACCTGGAAAAAACTTTTTGGGTTAGTTTTCGAATCCCTAGCAACTTTAATTAAGTAGTCCCGCTTAGCTTTTCTTATCCCCTTTTTAACGTCCCTCTTAATGTCAATATACTGATTCGTAAGATGACCCTCACCTCTTTTGATACGCCTATAAATTCCTTTCTTCTGCCCTAAAAGATATTTGAGCCTATTATTCATCCATTTTGGGTCATTTCTATTCGATCTAATTTCTTTATATGGGATAAATGTTCTTTGGGCAGCATGTATAGTGTTCAGAAAACTGTCATATTGATAGCTCTCTTCATTACCCCAGTCCACAGATGATAAGTGTTCTTTACAGCAGTAAAGAAATATTCAATGCACTGTACGCCAGGTATGTGAGACCCATTTTAAAATATTCAGCAATAGCGTGTAGTAAACACACTTTTTTTGAGAATTTATAGTGGTTTCCAATTAGACTGACTGAAGAACTTGGAAGTTTAAATCGTAAGATAAGATTAAAATTATATCTCACACCGCTAACGATCAAGAACGGACAAAACATGACCTAGAAGGCGCTTAGATTTCGATAAAGAAATACATTTTTCTGTCTTAGGCTGGTAAACAAATGGAAAACGTCTTGAGAAATAGAGCCACATAGAAGAATGAAAAGATACTTTGGCAGGCGTATTATCCTATCGTGAATTTGCCCATTCCATGTTTGTTTCTGAACATTTAGAGACCCCTTAGCTAATGGGGAAAAATCATATCAGAATTCCTTAAGGAGTCAAGCAAGAGACTCATGGGTGCTAAGGAAACCAGAGTAGCTAATTTTCTGTTCCAGCGGCTCAGTGTTGCAGTTCAGAGGGGTAATGCCTCTACCCTGGGAGTGAGACCTAACTCTTGAGGCGCTGGGTGAGTTATTTGTAATGTAATTTTGCTTGTTTATTTGTAATGTAATTTTTACATGTTTATTTGTAATGTAATTTTCTACACACGTTTATTTGTAATGTTTTCTAAAACCTTATGTATTGTATGCTTCTTTGTACTATTAATGCATACTTTTATGATGTGTCCTAAGTTATATAATAAAATGTACCTGTTTGTGTAGTTATAAAAGATGGGATGGTGGAATATTTGAACGCTTCAGAGAGAAATCTAAATAAAGCTTATTACCGACTTCTCCGAGGCTATGGGGAACCACTAATATATATATATATATATATATATATATATATATATATATATATATATATATATATATATATATATATATATATATATATATATGTCGTGCCGATTAGGTAAAACTTACGATTTTGGCTTAAATAGCAACGCTCACCTTGCCATATAAGACAAGTGAAAATTTGTGTATGCAATAATTTCGCCAAAATCATTTTGAACATAACGAAAAAAATATATTTCACAGTTTGTTTATTATTAAACTATTGTTAATTTGTCTTAAATATATTGGATTAGGCTGGGTCACCATCTGGAAAAGTCCCGGACCGGGACAAGACCGGCGAACCTATTGCTAAATTAAATTGCGCCTGTTATACTAAGGTTAGGTAAGTTTTCTATGGTTGTTTTGGTACAAAATTATTAATTTTTGCATTAACATAAACGAAAAAATATATCTATAAATGTATAAGTTAAAATTTTAGAAACGATTTAATTTTAACAGAGTTCTGGCTAATTGACCAGTTTTACCTATTCGGCACGATATATATATGTATATATATATATATATATATATATATATATATATATATATATATATATATATATATATATATATATATATATATATATAATATATAATATATAATATAATTAGATAACGGAAGATTGTATATCAGATTGGAGGGAGATTATGGAGGAGGTGAATGTGTTCAGATATTTGGGAGTGGATGTGTCAGCAGATGGGTATATGAAGAATGAGGTGAATCAAAGAATTGATGAGGGGAAAAAGGTGAGTGGTGCACTGAGGAGCTTGTGGAGACAACTTTATCCATGAAAGCAAAGTGGGGAATGTATGAGAGTATAGTTATACCAACACTCTTGTATGGGTGTGAGACATGGGTTGTGAATGTTGCAACAAAGAGAAGGCTGGAGGCAGTGAAGATGTCATGCCTGAGGGCAATGTGTGGTGTGAATATAATGCAGAGAATCCGTAGTTTAAAGATTATGAGGAGGAGTGGGATTATCAAAAGTATTATCCAGAGAGCTGAGGAGGGGTTATTGAAATGGTTTGGACATGAAGAGAGGATGGAACAAAATAGAATGACTTCGAGAGTGTATAAATCTGTAGTAGGGGGAACGCAGGGTAGGGGTCGGCCTAGAAAAGGTTGGAGGGAGGGAGTAAAGGAGGTTTCGTGTACGAGGGGCTTGGACTTTCAGCAAGCGTGCGTGAGCGTGTTAGATAGGAGCGAATGAAGACAAATGGATTTTAGGAGTTGACGTGCTGTTGGAGTGTAGGCAAGGTAACATTTATGAAGGGTTTCAGGGAAACCGGCAAGCCGGATTTGATTCCTGGAGATGGGAAGTACAGTGCCGGCACTCTGAAGGTGTGGTGTTAATGTTGCAGTTTTGTAGCTGTAATTTAAGCACGCCTCTGGCAAGACAGTGATGGAGTGAGTGATGATGAAAGTTTTTCTTTGTCGGGCCACCCTGCCATGGTGGGAAACGGCCTGTGTGTTAAATATACATAAATATTATATATATATATATATATATATATATAAATTGTGTGTATAAAACTACCTAATTACACTCGTATCTGTAATTTTTAATTTTCCTTCTTTAGAATTCTGATTGAATTAAAAAGGGGCAGAACGTTAAAAAACTAATTGTCCTTCTCAAGAGCTGTCTTATGAGGAAATTAGTTGGTGACGACTGTCAGGTGTATCCTATATTGCGTCCCAGATCAAGGTCTTGCAAAGAAGAATTATCGAGCAAAAATTATTTCTTAGGCAATAATCTTCTCAGGACGTTCCTGAAGGACGCTTAATATCGCAAGAGGTGTGCTGGCTGTCTCTCTCTCTCTCTCTCTCTCTCTCTCTCTCTCTCTCTCTCTCTCTCTCTCTCTCTCTCTCTCACACACACACACATTCAAGTCACCAAAGTTTCACTAAGTGGGTCGTCATCTGTCTAGTGCTTGTGTCAGTAGGAATTTTCATTTCTCTCCTGACGAAGACAACACTTCGGACCAGCACAACCAATCAGGCCAACTTGGCATCCACTTACCCTACCAATATTTATGAAGGAAAAGAAATGACAAAGAATCAAACTTTCCGTATTGACTCCAGCTTTATTGCTTGTCCTTGTGCTACACACTAAAACAGTGGGACACACAGATAGTTAAATTAATAACAATCTAGTGAAAACTTTATTAGAAATTTGAAATATTTTAAATAATTATTGTTTCTTTCCCTTAAAAAAAAAAAATTGTATATCGTTGAATTTTTTCGTTAAATGTCATCACATGTTATTAATTTACTTAGGTAAATTGGGTATCTACTGGAGACTAGAAAATGTTCACCTTCCATTGTTGCCGTTCCTTGGAATTTCGAAGGTTTTTGGAGTGTTGAATTATATTTCAACGAGCATACTGACGGCAAAAAAAACGATGTGAGATATTAAATTAAGACGGAGGTAAAACATGAGAGGTGAAGGCAGTGTTAAGACCATTAGGAATCTGTCTGTGTGTATGTATGTATATATAATATATATATATATATATATATATATATATATATATATATAAATAATATAAAATTGTACAGGTGTCAGGTTCTATTGAAAAATGTGCACGTGACAGTACCTGTTGTGCGTAGTACATGTGTCAGGAGCTGGAATAGGAAGCAGTACGGGTGTTATGAGCTGGAGCAGTTCGAAATTATGTAACATTTATTATGTAACATGAGTGTATCAGATAAAAAAATAAAACTTCTATTAAAGTTTAAATGAAGACCCAGATAACAGACGGACGGTCATTGATATAATGTCGACAGTCATGTCGTAATAAACCACAGAGATGACTGGTTTATTTGATGATACGTTTAATTCTGTACCTAATTATTGAAGACTTGAAATACTAGGTATAAGACTGGAAGGCAGGAGACCCAGAGCGAGTAAGACATTCGGAAGATTAATAATAATCCTCCTTTAAGAAGTAGCACTCGCACTGTTCTGATATTTAATTACTTAATGGATGTGTGGGTAAGGAATTCAATTCGAAGACGCAGCAATAAATGATGGTGTTCATCCAGTTCTACAATGAAGTAAACGATCGAGTCATCGTAGGCAAACAAAAAGCGACGAGGGGCAATTCTCGGTTTAACAAATGATGCCAAGAGAAATATCAGGATGAAGAGAGCAAGAAAAAATGCAGTACATTTATACAACTCATTGTCCATATTAAGGAGCATGTGTCAGGGTCCCAACGAACAATGTCCCGTGCTGTCAAACGTTATGTTGTTGTTCTGAGAGTGTTAGTTATGAATCAGTGTTTACAAGCTAACCTAAGTAAACATAACCTAACCTTGCATAACCTAACCAAATAATGAATAGTAAATATGCTTTGCGTTATGTAAGATGACCAGTAATACCTGAACCTTAATGTGTTTAAACATGCCTTTGACAACTGTGAAAATAAATGATTGTGGGGTAAGCTAAACACCTGCTTCTCAGGTACACAGCGGTGACTTACGAAACAGAGGGAGGCTACAACACCTGCTACGTGAGAACACGGCAGGGACAGATAGTTGGGTAGGTCACAACACCTGCTACGTGAGAACACGGCAGGGACAGATAGTTGGGTAGGTCACAACACCTGCTACGTGAGAACACGGCAGGGACAGATAGTTGGGTAGGTCACAACACCTGCTGCATGTGCAGTGTGACAAATGAGGTAGTGTGGAAAATGAACACAACGAAGACATTGACCTCATACTTAAACAACTCTCAAATAATGACTATACATGACTGGAAACTGGGGAGACACAACTGCTGGTAAACACTAACGAATCCTTAGATTCCAATTTGTTACGTTCTCTATAAAGCGAGATTCACCTTTCCTTCATTACAGTAGTGTACCTAACATGTGTTACGGCATATATGTAAGCCCTACCATATTTTTCAATATATATATATATATAAATATATATATGTCGTGCCGAATACGTAAAATTGGTCAATTAACAAGAACTTGTATAAAATTAAGTTCTTTCTAAAAAAATCTCCTATACGTTTAAAGATATTTTTTTTCATTTATGTTAATGTAAAAATTTATTTTGTACTAAAAGAACCTTACAAAACTTACTTAACCTTATTACAAGCGCAATTTAATTTAGCCTAATCCAACTAAATATGTTTTAGATAAGTTTACAATAATTTAATAGTAAACAAACAAAATGAAATATATATTTTTCCGTTAGGTTCGGAATGATTTTTGTGAAAATTATTGCATACAAAAATTTTCGCTTGCCTAGGCACGACATTATATATATATATATATATATATATATATATATATATATATATATATATATATATATATATATATATATATATATATATATTATTCACATATAGTATATTTATAACCCACATTCACTACCACAATAAAACGCAAATATGTTCAGAGTTTGCTTGAAACCTTTATTATGGGATGTTAAATGATAGACTAAATGACTTAGATAAGATAAGTGGAGAGAAGTGTCTTCAGTCATAGAAACAGAGCCAGAAGTGTCGATGGCAAGAGAAGAGGCAGCACATCAGTAGGTGTTGACTGGTAGGCGCTGGAGCTCGGGAGAGTATTTTATCTGTTTGTGACTCGATAAAGCCCACTGCGTGGGCGAAACGTTGTCAATAATGGATCACATTATACTGCTTATGTGTTTATTTTTCCATCAGTGGAGGTGTTTGTTTGGTAATTAAAAGTTTATTCGTTGTTGGAGATCTGTTCTTGAGTCTGCTAAAAGCATCTTTGGGTAGGTGGTAGAGGTCTGAGGGGATGTTGTTCTCGTTGGTGTGTCTTTTAACGAAATTAAATGCTTAATTAATTGAGAATATTTAGAGCTGCAGGGGAATTTTAATGTACAGTTGCATAATATTGTGTAAAGTTCCATGGAGTACATTGTAACAGTATTTGAGTGTGGTGTAGAAGCAGTGTGTTTTCCTATCAAGGCCGGGGATGTGACCGTCAGTTTTTATGTTCTCTAGGCAAGCCATGACGTCTGCCTTAACTCCCTTTATTCCTGATTAATGGCTTGGGATGTCTGCAGCAAATTCGCAGACTGATTCTAGTAGTGGGTGCAGAGAAGGCAAACGTAGCGCTCCGTAGTACTGGGATTGTAAGGAAAGTAGTGTGTGCAGATATAGCAGGGGTGGTAGTAAGTTTGGTTACTTCGGGGATGGATGCATCGGTGTCCTCAGGTGCGGATGATTTGGGAAATGTACACCAGATGAGTTCTAGTTAATGATCCTGAGCGTTCTTGTAAAGTCAGTTTCATGGAACTTTATTTCTGGGAGGCTGTTAAACTTGGAGACAGCTATAGCGGCATCGCCGAAAGTTCCTGAGTTGGAGGTGGTCTGTAGGTGGTCCAACGCAAGAAAGATAAGGAATTTTTTGGTGATGTCCTGAAAGACAGACGATTGGGCCATGATGGTGGAGGGAGAGGAAGGTTGTTTGTTGAGATACTTGTAACATTTTCTGAGTGTCGGCCGTAGTCGTGTGATGGCAGCGTGTGTTGGGCTACTGGTGAGTTTCTAGCAACAAATGTTGAGTGGTCACCTTTACAGTTTGAGCAATTAGAATGATGGTCGTGGGGCATTCAATATGAGTGGCTGTCAGTGCCACAGACTGGGCTAAAGCTCTTATTCTTGAGAGAGCAGTCTGGTGGGGTAGGTGCATGCATAGCTTGTCCAACATTGGATGAAATAATCGCAGTGTTCTGGGTCGATGTTGCGAATGTTGTGGTAATGAGAGAGGCGTAGTCCGACGCTGATAGCAGTAGAAGCCGTAAAAATGTTCGCAAATCTTAGTTTTTAGCATAGAGTTGGCAGTAGGGATTTTGGTTATTTCTTTTATTTTTGCCCAGGTGTTCTGTTCCACAAATGATTTGCGTGTGTCGTCAGGAGAAAGCCTTGTGACGTCGAGTTTGTGTTTCTTGATGAAGACTGACTTCGCCTGGAGTATGGGCGGGGAGATGTAAAGTGGTTTCTTTTGAGGGTCTGGATGAGTTTAAGAAGGATAAGAGACTTTGTTTCAGGTCTTTGAACACCTTGAGATGAATAACATAGTTAAGCCTCATTCTGCGTTCATTTTTTTCCCTTGGTATCAAAGCAGAGAGCTGTGTAGTTACATCTAATCTAAATGCCTCAAAAAGAGAAGAGGTGTGTGTGTGTGGATGTGTGTGTGTGTGTGTGTGTGTGTGTGTGTGTGTGTGTGTGTGTGTGTGTGTCGCGGTAGTTTCCTGTCTGTTCTTAATTCAAGAGCCCCCAGTTAGCCATGATAGGAACTAAGACAGCCAGTCACAACACACATTATGTGACGTGGACATACTATAGATAAGCAGGAGTGTCTTATAGATTAAAATATGCTGTGCCACTACGTTAAACTCGTTATTTATACATAACAAGGATTCCTGCTAACAGGTATCCCTGATCGCAGATGATATGACTTTAATGAAGATCAGGAAAAACGACAAATGACGTAAGGAGGCTGCAGGTTTGATCTGACAGGAGACTATTGGAATTTAACTCCAGCAAATGCAGAGTTATGGAGAGTGAGGACTGGCAAAGAAAACCGCAAACGAAGTACATGCTATCAGGGAAAAGCTGCAAACCTCAATAGAGGAGGAGATCGGGGTGAGCATTGTGCCGAGCATATCACCTGAGGTGCAAATCAACTGAATGCCTGCCGCATCAAAAGCGTATTTGACAAATTTAAGATTAGCATTCAGAAGCCTAAACAATAAGTCATTCACCACAATATATTAAACATATGTCAGGCCTAAATTTGGATACGCAGCACCAGTATGAAACCCTTTCCTGTTCAAGTATGTCAAGATACTGGAGAAAATGCAGAGGTTTTCAACAAAACTAGTCCCAGAGGTAAATCGTGTGAGCTATGAGGAGAGACTGAACGAGCTAAACCTGATACATAAATGGGCAGAAAAACCAGGGGTGATATGATAACGAAGTGCAAAATAATTAGAGGAATTGATAGGATAGACAGGAATAGACGGGAAAGAGACACAGGGGCACAGATGAAAGCTGAAAACACGGATTAGTCGCAGGGATGTTAGGAAATAGTTCTTCAGCCTTAGCGTGGAAAGCAAGTGGTTAAGGGAAAAATCAGTACATGGTTGTAAGATCAGGAACGTTAAGGCTCTAGAAACCAGTAGCAGCCTGGAGCTGAGGCTCGTCCCCTGTGATCCCTTATGGGTGAGTACGCAAGTACACAGTAATCATACATACACGCAAACACTCACAATGAATATACTAAACATGCACTCGAAATCGCACATACTCAATACATGCGCTCTCAGATGCGCACTCAATCAGAACATGCAAGCACAGATATGAAGCGAGCGAACATATTCATTGAGTACAAACACTCATGCATGCACAACTTGAGAGTACATACAAGCAAGCACACCCATGCAGTGAGTAAACACATAAAGGCAGCGAACTACATGCACACGCAGTGAGTACAATTATATTTCATATACACAAACGCACTGAGTACATTGAAACATGAAATATACACAAACGCACTGAGTACATTGAAACATGAAATATACACACACGCAGGGAGTACATACACAGAGTGGATATATGCAGCTGCAATGAGCATGTACACACACGCACACATGAAGTGAATATAAACTCAACACACACACACACACACACACACACACACACACACACACACACACACACACACAAGCAGTTACTCATCTACAGCGAATGAGACTCGTTCAAAACTCAGAAGTGGTGAATCAAAATTGTAAAGCCGTGGCATTTAAGGTGGTGGTAGGGAACAGTTGATTGGAAAAATTCTTCCTAGCACACAGGATTGTTCTTACTGGGTGGTAGGCACAGCCAATCTGCTGGGCCCAATTTTTTTTGCAAGTGTATTCATTGTTCTATCCTATTTTTGTCCCACTTTTTTGTGGATAATGAACAGTTGGTGTAACGATGTAGACTTGGTTGTAATTATGGCCGCTACAATGAGAGCTCTTCAAGATTTTTGGGAGTGGCCTGTGAGAATAAGCTTCAGAATTGCATGAAAAGTTGCACAGGTTGAATGGTGCAGGAAAAACTCTAGATAATGAGCGGGTGAGAAAGAAAAGATGAGGGAATGGGAATGAATGTGTGTGTGTGTACGTGTACAGTGAATTACATGGGAAATACAGCTAACAGCAGATCTCCAGATATTCATATTCCAAGATATTTGCTGGGAATGACAAGTTTCATTATATAATGAAACTTGTCATATATAAAAATAATCAATAATAACAACACTGCGACTAGCCAAGGAGTCGAACCCATGCTGCTTTGGCCAGCCTCATGGTGAGCGAAAGACAGATGACGCTCTAGTCCACAGGACCACACAATTCTCAAGAATGACGCATCCAGCCACTCATCCCGTCATTCGAGAACATACGGTAGTGTGGATGCCTCTGAGCTAATTTTTTTCTACTCAATGTTTGGTGTACACGCAAACAGGTGGTATTATTGATCAATACCACTCGTTCGTGGGTTCAATAATAATATATATATATATATATATATATATATATATATATATATATATATATATATATATATATATACACTGATCTCGGAAGACTCGAACCTACGAACTCATGACAAGTATGTACCGACCGTACCTGGTAATACCTGCATCAGTCGGACGTTATTCCGGCAGCCAGTTTCAGCGAAGGTTTACAGCCATCTCATCCTGCATGCATCAACAACTAGAATTTACAATGCTAGGAATCCCAGCAGGCGAAATATTCCAAACACTGATCTCTGGCCGACGGAGCTCAACACGAACCTATGACAAGGTACGCAGTGCTTACCGACCGTCCACATGGTCAATCCTTGGCATCCAGCTTTCGCTAGACGTTATTCCAAGGCAGCCAGCTTTCAGGCGGGAAAGGCTTACAGCTTTTCATCTCATCCCCTGCATGCATCGACACAACTAGAGATTTTTACAATGCTAGGAATTCGCAAGAGCAGGCGAAATATTCACAAACACTGATCTCTGGCCGACGGAGACTCGAACCTACGAACCTCATGACAAGTACGCAGTGCTTTACCGACCGTACCACACTGGTCCAATACCTTGGCATCCAGCTTTCGCTAGACGTTATTCCAAGGCAGCCAGCTTTCAGGCAGGAAGGCTTACAGCTTTTCATCTCATCCCCTGCATGCATCGACACAACTAGAGATTTTTACAATGCTAGGAATTCGCACTGCGTACCTTGTCATGAGGTTCGTAGGTTCGAGTCTCCGTCGGCCAGAGATCAGTGTTTGTGAATATTTCGCCTGCTCTTGCGAATTCCTAGCATATATATATATATATATATATATATATATATATATATATATATATATATATATATATATATATATATATATATATATATATACACAATTGATTTATTTATTTATTTAGTTTATCGTTTGATTTATTTCGAATTAGAAAACGTAATCACTATCTTAGATTGGCTCTTGCCTAATATGACTGAATGAGGTCACAATCTCAGGTCACAACTAAATCCACTACATCATTTTTAAGAGAGGAAGATGTGACGCAGTGCCTAGGTACGCTGTGTATGCTAATGTTGGTATGCGAGTCATGTTAGCTAGTTTCCTTGTCACCTGATATTGGGTGGGTGTAACTTGGACTTAAGTAAAAGGACACAAATGCAGCTAATGTGACATTTTATTGTGGCAACGTTTCGCTTTCCAGGAGCTTTGTCAAGCCGTTACAAGCAATACATGGACACAGAGAGTATATATAGGTTCAGAGTGAGGTGTAATACTAGTGGTACTAGAAGTAGTAGTGATGTAAGTTGTAGTAGTAATAATACAATAAGGTAGAACAATCAACCTGCACATGTACATGGACTTGCCTATCATGTGCCAGTAGGACTGCAGCAGTGCTCTTCTTTTCATATGTTCTTATATTAAGCGCATTAAACTCGCCAACTATTATTATCTTTTTTCATATGACTTATTGCCTTAATTTCGTCATACAGTTAGGGGTCATTTACCTAACCTTGTTCCCGGGGACGATGTACAGCGTTGAGTATAATTTTTTTCGTTCTCATTGTCATGAATTTCGGGAAATACTTCATATGTTTCTTCATTGTACTTTTGGAATTTAATCTCGATTAGTTCATTGTTAACATTTAAGGTCACTCCACCTTTTTTTTAATGAGTGTGAGCTTTATTAAAAAATTTGTATCAAGACAAAGATATTTTTACAGTCATATGACTGTTTAAATTTAACCAAGTATCAGTTAAATCAGTAATACCTGGACGCTCAGATGTAGCAAATAATTCAATCCTTTTTATGATATTTACTGCAGATGTTCATGTAAAAACTTTTATTTCATCCAGCTGGGATTTTAGAGAGAGAGAGAGAGCAGCAGTGAATTTTCAAGGGTAGCTTTAGTATTAACAATGGTAGCTGAGCTAGTAATAATATTAGGGATGGGTCCATTCCAACTTTTCTGAAGATACTGATTGTGGCATGCTAAGAGTACCTTACATGTTATTCAACGTATGTCACACACTCGTATAGGAATACCTTCCGACCACCGAAGCAAGTGCTAAAAGTTTAACGATCTGGGGCCCCGTCGTTATACCAGTACCTAAGTTCAACTAACCAATCACAAGGTAGCCTGCTAAAGCTGTGAAGCGATGTGGTACACTCGCGAAACAACTTTGGCAGACTTGCCTTCCCTGCTGGTCGTCACGGTTTACCGTGTCTTATGCTTGCACTTGCCTCATTGTGCATAGCTGTAAATAATGTACATAGGTTATATATGCTGTAAATATCAGCTTATTGTTGAATTAAATATATTAAATTTCTGTTTGCTCGTTTTTAAGAGGTTATCACGTTACGTCAAGGTGTGCAGACCATATCTACACCTGAAAATTAGACACATGTGCAACATTTGGGTATCTTCATTGTAGACGTTTCGCCATCCAGTGGGTTTATCGATATTGATAAAGCCACTGGATGTCGAAACGTCTACAATAAAGATACCCAGATGTTGCACATGTGTCTAATTTTCATCTTATCGGTATTGTATAACATTCATGAATATATCCACACCTGTATACTTAATACTGATACTCAATTTTAGGCCAGTACCATATCAATGATATCTTTCCATAATTGTTAACCTTGTGCTTATTAAGCAATTAGCATAAATAAGGCATTTAATAACCTAAAGGGTTACATATGAAATAATCTATCAGATATATTAGTGTCATTGCTCATTACTAGTTAAAAGCTAATAATTTAAAAAAAATGTGAATCTCTCTCTTCATATTTAGCAATTTAATGAAAAAAAAAAATCAGAAATCAATTGCGAAAATAAGAATAATTTTTATTTGTGTAACATGAAATTTATACATCCAACACAGTTTAAAAAAAATGAAAGCAGGAAAAATGAACATTATTGTAATACCTAGAAATCTAAAATCTAAAATTATGGTTCAGAACTTGAACATAAACCTTTGTCTATTATTAAGACTTTTGAACATTCTTGAAACACTAAAAAACTGATAAAATATACATTATTCTAATACCTGAAATTAAAAATAACTATACAAATATTAATATCTAAAAATAAAATTGACATGCTGAAGAATATCAGCATATCATTTTTAGAAATACATCTATTCCATAGAGGAGAGATGTTCCATTTAGTTGCAATATTTTTTTCACTTTTGAAGAGGAGGGTTAACTTGGATATTTATCTGTTAGGTTTGCCAGTGATGGATATTATATTCTTTTTCCACCATTCTAGTGGATTTCCTTTAGACAATAACACCACTGCCATATATTTCTCTACTTTTGGTTTTATGTACATGATAACATGAATACCATCACGTTTGTTTTAAGGTGTTTCTTTTTGTGATTTGGCAAAGGATCCCGAGGCAGATATCTGTGACGTGTTGTTGTGAATACTGGGTACAAATTCTTAATAACATTCATAAAAATCAGACTCGTCAGGTTATTCAATCCTTGTTACGTTATCTTGATTTTCTTAATTAAACTCTATGCTGCTTCAAGCTATTAGTAAACCAGCTGCATTCTATGAGTTCTTGAGTTTCTGAATTCTCTCCTGAGTTTTTCACTTCATTCTAAGTACTGCCAAAGTTTGTCTTACATGACTGATCTGCTGCATTAGGACTGAAGAAGTTATTCAAATATCGTAGTGTAACTCAACATTAGCTAACATTAACAATTTGAAAGTGTCACCCAAGCCTGAGAACATTGGATCACTCAAAGCTTTCTTGATTACAGTTTTTTAAGACAATTTCTTTAATGAAGAATTAATAGTTTTCTGAAAAAAAAAATGGTCAACAAACTTGGCAATAAGCTACCATTTATTTCCATCAAATGGTGTGGTATCTGAACAATACATTGTACCAGCATTATTTTGTTCACAGACACAGTCTAATATTAAATGTCCTATTCCAGAGGATAGATAAATTCTGAATGACCACTGTGCTTTGGTAGTACATTTTGCTCTTGTGGGGCCTCTAGTTCCCTGCAGGCTAGAGAGTAGTTACTGAAGGTGCTCGCTATTTGCCTACAGTTAGCACTTATGTTTTTTTATTACTCTGCTCTAAATTATAATTATATTAATTTAGGTAATTTAATGAGCATAAAGGTACACCTTTTCCATACCACCTAGACAGATGTACAAAATCTTAGTGTGGTCAGTGAGGAACAAGGGAAGAGGTTCCAGCAAGATATAAAGGTGAAGGAAAGGTATCAAGGCAGATGGGACATGCACATGATGGCAGATTATTGTTGGAGACTCCAACGGGACTGTGCTGATGCCTAACATAGAAGAAAATCGTATAAACTACGTTTTCTTATGCAGTAATTAGTGGTATCTGAATTATCTTACTATGCTAATCAGTTATTTTATGGAATGAAGTGCTAGTATATATACGTGATTTGAATTTTGCATGATCTAAAAAATAATTTCAATGCGACATAAGCTAGCCCAGCCTGATGAATGTATTTTTCACATCTTTTGTTTTTCAGTAGGATAGCAAATTCATCAATAACTAGAGCCAATAAAAAAAACGATGACATATTCGGAATCAGCACAACAAACAGCCTAAAATCATTGTAATATCTTTGGATAACTAGTTGAAGTGAATGTAGAAAATTTGGTATCCTGTCTCTTCAGTTGACAACACTGGCACCATTATCCTGTGTTATAAAATGAATTTTGTAGGTATGTTGAGTCAGGGCCTCAGGAAGGAAGGGAAGTAGGGGAGGTAAGCAGGACTGTTTCCCCAGGGCCCAAGTGTTCTTGTGAACCCCGGCGTAGATTACAGAAGATAAGAATAATGGAGAACTGAGGTAAGTCTGTTGGCCGATGCTTGGGTAATGACACACACTGCAGTTTGATATTTTATTGAGATGTTTCGCCCTCCAGTGTCTGTATTCCTGATACAGTCTTCTCAATAAAATATTTTAAGCTGCACAATGTCTATTTATTAAAAAAACATGCCAGTACATTATATCATTCATGTACATCCCGGCCCACGTTAGATAAAATCCAGCATTGTTCCAGATTATGGAGCTGAACTCTCCTCCAGGCAGAGGGATTGACCGCCTCAGTCACCACTTCTTCAGGGTTGATGGACTGGTCACATCATCACCTCGCCACTGCTGCTTCTGCTGTCTTTATATACTTAGCCAGATCTGTCTTCAACTGGTGAAGCTTAATGTGTAGGCAAAACATTTAGACAATAAAGATAACCATCGGATGCACCTGTCTAACTCATCCACCTCTCCTCAGTCTCTCTCCACATGGTTGATTACTTACACACACAGGAGCTGTGACTCGACCCATGTAGCCAAAAATAGGTGAGTACACACACACGCAAACAAGCAGATATGATTTCCAGGAGATAAGTTAATTTATTGTAGTTATCTAATGAATTACGGCAGCAATTTTTTACAATGTGATGCATAAAAACAAAAAAAGGTAATTATTTAAATAGGTAAATAATTCGTAAACACAGATAAATAAAAAAAAATCAAACTGCCATTTGTTAACACGTTAAACTCACCATTATCTTATTTATCTGGGCTTGAATTAAACACAAAATCTACAAAGCTAAAGTCACAATAAGCGATAAATCTGATAGGATAACATTTATTAGATAAATATACGTTATTCAAAAGAATAAATTTTAGCTGTAATATTCCATAACGTCACACCAAGAGCAGTTTTTATCTTTCCAGGAATTCTCAAGCCTTTCCTGACACGGCAGTTCTCTCTATAGATTTTGTTGGGGATAAGGGAGGTGTGGGTGGACTTGTCGGAGAAGGTGCAGTGAAAATACGTGTTTATTGGCAAGATCTTGATGTATGCGACTGGGCGAGGAGCGTGTGTGTTTTATTTTATTGCAGAGAGAACTGCAGATTGGGTTCTCCCACGCATGTACAAATAAACTCACATACGCAGTCACGCACGTACGGAGAGGAGCACGAACACGCCACGTATACACACACACACACACACATCATACACCCGAACTGGGAAAGGGAGATGACGTGATAGCATAATTATAAAAGATTTCCTAAGTACATGTGTCTCACTCTCAGCACTTGTCAACAGCAGCTTACTAGAGTGTAAGATATAGAACGAAGTGTAAATTAATCCTAAAGAGCATCAGGGGGTCGTATGTACAATTAAAGAGGACTGTGTCAAGACTCTTCAACCTGCTGCCTTCTGATAAAAGAAATATTACAGGAATATAGGCAGAAGTTTTCAATTGGAAGCTTAACCACTACCTCCTGCAAGAACCTAACCAGCCAGGCTATGATAGTTGCATAGGCCTGCGGGCATCTAGCAGTAACAGCTTGGTTGAAGAGGGGGTCAACATGGAAGTCTGGTTTCAGACCAGGCTGTGAGATAGATCCCTAAAAACAGGTCGAAATTAATGTTTATATATTTGGAGTGAGATTTGTCTCTGATAGGAGCAGAGACTCGACCCCCACAAGCATAGCTTGGCGAGTGCTACCTCCAGGTATCTCCACATTAGCCACAATACACAATACAATTAGTGGGCTCTACTCTTGTTGCTAATCTGCGTCTCGTCAACATCAGACGAGAGAAAACTAGCGCACAAATTTTACAAACTGCCGCTTGAAATTTTCAATGGAACAGAGCAATCTGGAAATGACTGCCCACAATACAGATTTTTTTCTCCTCATATCATTCATACTGCAACAGTTGCTTCCATGGGTGTTAAAGAATTTTCGGTAGCTGGGGAAAAGGGAGACCTGGGAGGTAGTAAGAATAGCAGCAGCATCTATTCCTAAGCCACAATGGTTGAACTCAAAAAATGTAACAAATAGCTTTACGTATTTTGCTGACTCGTGTAGTAGTGGCGGTGGTAGTTATAATAGAAATAGAAGTTGTAATCCCAGTAGTAACTCTGACGCTAATAACTGTTTTAACATTAAAAGTGAATGTAGTAATAGTGCCAGAGGCACTAATATTGATGATAGTAGCATTACTAAAGGTATAAATATTAATACTGCTAGCAATAATTAAAGATGTGACTGTAGTAGTAGAAGCAGCAGTAATATGAGTAAAAGAAAGATCAATATTCTAAGTAAATAGTTTTCATTCCCCGGGGCTACAGGAGTCTCCTGGAGTTCCTTTCAGAGGACAAATATAA
Organism: Cherax destructor; assembly: GCA_009830355.1. Taxonomy (NCBI): domain Eukaryota; kingdom Metazoa; phylum Arthropoda; class Malacostraca; order Decapoda; family Parastacidae; genus Cherax; species Cherax destructor. The sequence goes on from WNWK01030321.1 coordinate 18,813, forward strand.
TGAGAGCTTTAAAATATAATTTTAATCAACGTACGTGCTTCTGCTACATGAAAGCTACGTTCTCCAGTCTGTAAACAGAAGCGTTTGAGAAAGCTACAATATAAGCTTCACGTAGCTATATGTCACTGTAAGCTTTGCCTCCTAATCCTTGTCTGCAGCCCGAATGTAAAAACTTAGAGAGAAAACTTGGAGAAACAGGGCAAGTTCCCCGGCACCGTATGTCACAAGCGATGTGCCCTCCTGGGCGCTGACACCCCTGGCACCAAAACCTCGCCAGAGTCAAATAACGGTATCAACAGCTACACTGAGGGCAGTGTGGGTTCCCTGGTTCTGAGTCACTGGTTTGTTTGCACTTCATCTGAAATTAGCGTTAATCCATTTTCATATCTGTATCTGGTGATCAACTTGATCAATACAGCTAGACGGAGTGTTTGTATGACGCTTAGAGGACAAAAGATGGAGCCTTACGTCGAATAACATATTGAATTTAACGCTTACCTGGAGGAGAATACCTGGAGGGTGTTCCGGGGGTCAACGCCCCCAAGGCCTCGCTGTGGATTAGTTCCAGATCTGTGTAATAATAGGGCTAATCCAGTAGCAATTTCATTACATAAGAACATAAGAATGGAGGAACACTGCAGAAGGCCTACTAGCCCATACAAGGCAGATCCTTATCAAAACCACCTCTACCCAAAGCTACCCAAGAATTTATTCTCCCGTACCCACGACACCAATCAAACCAAGCCCCTACATAGTATTATACTTAGAGGGAACAGGAGTAAAGATAGCCTTAATTATAATAATTTGTCTTTGTTTTTGTGTATGTATCTTGTGAGAACCTGCCCCATATCTTCGTGATATGAATGATCTCAGAACAGCCACTGAGAAGGGCGATGTGGGTGAGACTGTTGGTAGGTGACCGTCGTGTGGCGTCAGCAGTCATATGGCGTCAGCAGTCATATGGCTGCCAATGAAGTTGAAGTAATCGATGGACCGTGAGAACTATGGCTGTGTACATCAAGAGGCCACTTGCATCTCCCCAGACATGAAAATGATGAATATTGTTGCCAAGTATTGTACAGAACTGGCACTCACCTTTATGTAGTTGCAGGGGTCGAGTCACAGCTCCTGGCCCCGCCTCTTCGCTAGTAGCTACTAGCGAAGAGGCTGTCGCTCTCCCTGCTCCAGGAGTCTTTTCATACCTCTTGTTAAAGATATGTATGGATCTTTCCTCTACTACTACACTCTCCAGATTATTCCACTTCCTGTCAACTCTAAGGCTAAATAATTCCTAACATCCCTATGGCTCATCCGAGTTTTCAACTTCCAGTTGTGTCCACGTGTTCCTGTGTCCCATCTCAGAAACATTCTGTCCCTGTCCACCTTTGTCGATTCCTCTCCGTATTTTACCTCGTTATGAACCCCCTTTCCCCATCTCTCCTTCCCTCCAGTGTCGTCAGGCTGAGTTTCCTTAACCTCTCTTCATAGAAAAAAAAACTTAGCTCAAAGTGTGGATTCCATATTGGCGCTGCATACTCGAATATGGGTCTGACGTAAACGGTGTACAGTGTCGTGAGTGCCTCATTACTTTGATGTCGAAACGCTATTCTTAGGTTTCCCATGCACCCATGTGCTGCAGCAAATTATTTGGTTGATGTGCGCCTCGGGAGATGTGTTCGTTGTGGTGCTCACCCCTAAGATAGTTTTCCTTGAGTGAGGTTGACAGTTCTTGACCTCCGTGCATGTACTCCATCTACGCTTTTTGTCCTGCTCCAATGTTCATGACTGACTCTGTGTGTGTGTGTGTGTGTGTGTGTGTGTGTGTGTGTGTGTGTGTGTGTGCGTGCGTGCGTGTGTGTGTGTGTGTGGCGAGGGCTGGCAGACTCCAGCAAACGTATAGTTAAAGGTAAAGAGTGACAACTTCATTCGTGTACTGAAGGAGAACACAGTAAATTGTGGAAATTATTCCCTCAAAAAATTGACAATAACAGTTGTATTTCTGCACTTTGCCACAGGTTGTTACTGTCCCACTCCATCACAACATTGTCACTAATTGCCAACGTATCACTCGCAGTTACAACGCTGTCACTCATTGCAACAACATCACTGTCATAACTCCTTATAAAACTAGATACATCTCGGCTGCTACACGATCCAAGAAAGGTATTCCTGTATTACATAACTCCAGGTCCCTGTACGTCAATGTAAGCGAAAAAACTAGTGTAGAGTGAGACATAAGGCTCTAATGCAGTTAAGTATTAGCAATGAAGATTTGAAGCGAATTAGATTTAATATTAACAAGGACACTAATAGCCGAACTGACGAGGCGTTCTCGAGTTATCGCACAAAATCCAACACTAACGTGCACCTGCACAGCTTAGTTATTTTTTTAATCCAGTTTATAAAATGAATCAGCCATTTAAAATTTATTCTGTTAAGTTATTTTAATAAGGGAAAAAAATTAAACCAGTTTGGGTCACATAGCGCCTGTGAAATAGGAGGCATTTAGATCTGATCCAAGGAAGGGGAGGATAGTCAACTCCTTGAATCAAGAGCTCATCATAATCCTCAAGTGAAAATAATGCCTAATGCATACACACTCCATTAACAGTTGGGTAACACGAGTGTGGAAATTTAGAAGGTGTCAGAGGAGGTTTTCTCCAGCTATCACAGGGAAACAAAATTTGGGAATGATCTATATAACGTTGTCCATAGCGAACCCACGTTTGTGAATATTCCTGTGAATCTTGCTCTAGACGCGGTACACCAGCGTTGAAATTTGAATCTGATCTAATAAGTCGTTCTGGAGTTATAAACGAGAAATGGTTGCTAAAAATGTTCAGAAAAGTTTCTCTCCTCGTTAAAGTCATAAAAAGGCGATTATAAATAAAAGGCACAATACCGTGATTGGAACAATACACAACCCACACAAAGAAGAGAGAGGAGCTTACGACGACGTTTCGGTCCGCAAGCCTATGCACAGTGGCATGTACACTCACTACTTTTCTTATCATGCTTCCTCTGTCAAGAAAAGTGTTCTTATCTCCCTCTTTCTCTGTGCTCTCTGCATTTGTGATCCTCAGTTCCTTGAATCAGAAATTTCCACTCTTCATAATTCATTTTCCCGTCTTGGCTACCCTTCCCATTTCATAGACACTGCTTTCTCACGTGCTAAACAGACTTTCTTCTCTCCCAAACTCTTTACTGGGGACTCTCCTGTCCTCTGCCTTCCCTACATGTCCGGTCTTTCTAATCTCAACAACTCTCTCCGTTCCTTAGACATCAAGCTTACTTTTCGCCAGACTAACACTCTTCGAACCAATCTAGTTCATACTTCTCCTCCCTCTGTAGATGCTCCTGGTGTCTAATCTATTTCTTGTTCCTCTTGTCCTCTTCAGGACTTTGGAGAAACTGGCCGATCTCTTTCTGAAAGAGTTAGGGAGCACAAAAGTAGTGTTAGGCCTACCGACACCAACAATGCTCTTTTCTGTCATGTTAGAGATCACAGTCATCCTATTGATTATTCTTCTGCTAAAACTGTCTACCCTACTTCTAAATTTCACAGTCGCCGTCTGGTTGAATCCTTGTATGAATCTTAGTCGTGGCTTTGTCTCTAGATGCCTTCCTTTCCCATTACTTTGTAAAATGCTTCAAACTTCAGAATATCCGTGACTTATTGAATATTAAA
>WNWK01030322.1:0-23598 GCA_009830355.1 Cherax destructor
TTAAAGCTATGTATTGAGCCTGCCTAGACTACATCGCTTCCTAAACTATTCCACTTCCCGACCACTCTGTGACTGAAGAAATACTTCCTAACATCTCTGTGATTCATCTGAGTCTTCAGCTTCCAACTGTGTCCCCTTGTTGCTGTGTCCCATCACTGGAACATTCTGTCTCTGTCCACTTTGTCAATTCCTCTCAGTATCTTATATGTTGTTATCATATTCCCCCTATCTCTCCTGTCCTCCAGTGTCGTCAGGTCGTGTGTGTGGTGTGTGTGTGTGTGTGTGTGTGTGTGTGTGTGTGTGTGTGCGTGTACTCACCTATTTGTGGTTGCAGGGGTCGAGTCATAGCTCCTGGCCCCGCCTCTTCACTGATTGCTACTAGGTCCTCTCTCTCCCTGCTCCATGAGCTTTATCAAACCTCGTTTTAAAACTATGTATGGTTCCTGCCTCCACTACGTCACTTTCTAGGCTATTCCACTTCCTGACAAATCTATGACTGAAGAAATTTTTCCTAACATCCCTTTGACTCATAGGAGTCTTCAACTTCCAACTGTGACCCCTTGTTTCTGTGTCCCCTCTCTGGAACATCTTGTCTCTGTCCACCTTATCTATTCCTCGCAGTATTTTATATGTAGTTATCATGTCTCCCCTATCCCTCCTGTCCTCTAGTGTCGTCAGGCCGATTTCCCTTAACCATTCTTCGTAGGACAATCCCCTTAGTTCTGGGACTAGTCTTGTTGCAAACCTTTGCACTTTCTCTAATTTCCCGACGTGCTTGACCCGGTGTGGGTTCCAAACTGGTGCTGCATACTCCAGTATGGGCCTGTGTGTGTGTGTGTGTGTGTGTGTGTGTGTGTGTGTGTGTGTGTGTGTGTATGTGTGTATGTTGGATTTGTTTGTATATTTGTGTTAGAGTGTGTATGTATTTATATGTACCTTGCAATAAGTGACTGCAGGGATCGAGTCCCACAACCTACCTCTGCATCTTGCCGCCCGTCAGCGTCACTACCTCCATACTCCTAAAACTATATTTAGGATTTACCTCCACCGTTTCTTAATCATTCCACTTTCTGAACGCCTTGGGCATTAATAAATGCTTCCTGACCTCGACTCATCCGTCTCTTGAACTTCCGCCTCTCAAACGTTATATTCCTGTCTACTCTATCACTTCACCTGAGTATTTTGAATAAATTGTCATGTCCTCTAATTTCGTCAGCCTAAGTTCCTTGAGTCTCTCCTCAGAGCTCATTTCCCTTACCTCTGAAACTAACCTCATTGCATATCTTTCCACCTTTTCAACTTTCTTAACATGCTTTATGAGGAACGGGGCTTGATGCTGGTGCTCTAAGAGTGACCTGGCATATTTTCAACAAAGGGCCATGACTGACTCTTTGTTGAAATTCCTGAAAGCTACTCTTAGATTTTCCAAAGGAACATTAGCTGCAAAAATGATTCGGTTAATGTGAGCCTCCGGCGATGTGCTTAGTTATGCAGCGCAACTAATGGAGGTTTGATAGTACATCCATTGATCATGTCCAGGCGTTTATATTCCCTATTTTTTAGTCTGATTATTTTCCTTAGTTTGTGATTTTCAGTTTGTTGATGTTCAAGTTTTCTCGTATAATTAAAGCCATTTCCTCTTGCCATTTCTCTTCTTTCTCACTTTGCAGTGAGGAAGAAGAGAAATGGCAAGAATTCATCTGTATATGTATTGTTTTCCTTCATGTGTGTTTACACATACCATTTCATTGTCTTCCTTAATCCACATTGTTTCGTAATCCTAATTTCTCTTTCCCATAATTCTTTCACTTACAAATATGAAGTATAACTTACGAAGATTGCTAGAAAAGTCTTATTCCTCTATAAGTCTTACACTCTATCATTATACAGTGAAACAATACATGTTTCCTTCCACTCTGTAGGTTCTTTCCTATGCCTCAATCAGATAATAAACAAATGCCCCAGCCACTGCACAACGTTATCACAGCATCTTAGCCCCATCCATCCCTAAGTAGTAGCAAGGTCTTGTAATAAGGGTTGAGTTCCAAGAAATAGATGAGTGAGTGTGGCTGCTGACATGCTTCCACAAGTGAGACTTTGATTCCATGATGAATCAGATAGTCTTCATTGCAGCGCGTTTCTTGCTTCTCTTACTTCTACTATACTATTCTCTTCATCTCTCCAGTGGAGTCACCAACCCCTCCAGTATCTGAACTCTTCCAGGGTTAACTAACAAATCCTATTACACCTTAAGCTTTCTTAGTATGATGAATAAGACACATGTACAATCCCTGGGTATCTTCATTGAGAGATTAACGCCTCCACAGTAGGCTATGTCAATTAAATCATTAGACCAATAAAGCATATTGTGCAGGAGATGGACCTCATTTATCGACGTTTCGATAATATAACTCTGATCTAACTAAACTTTCTTAACCTAGTCGCTCTCCAAAATTGTTTCTTATTTTCAACAAAATTTATTGATAATGACTCACATAAATGAGTTTCTTGTGTTCCATTTTTTTTTTTTTTTACTTTTTACATCTCTTTGAACTTTTCTTTTCATATTTTGTTCTTCCTTCACATTATTTTATATGTTAAAAATATTTCATGTGGTAATTTTCTCTCTTACCATCATTTTCACCTGGTGATTCCACCAACTGTTCCTGCATCCTCCCGCACCCACCTCTGGAGTGAACAAGCCTCTGGAGCGAACAAGCCTCTGGAGCGAACAAGCCTCTGGAGCGAACAAGCCTCTGCTGTTCACTCGGGTAATGCTTTTTTAAATCCGCATCAAACCTCTCCAGCATCCTCCTCATCCCTCTCCCTCTCCCTCTCCTTCTCTTGCTCGTATCTCTCATTAACCATCCTCCTTAAAAAAAAAAACCTTCATTTTCACTTTTCTTTCTCCCGTTAACACTATTCACATTGAACCCGACCTTCGTCCAGCTTCACAGTAGCTACTACTAATTAATGATCAGACATATCAGTCGTTCCTTCTAAAAAAAATATGCACATCCGAGTGTATGTCCTTCAACCTTCTATTCCCTGATACAAAATTATCTTAATTAAGCAACTTTTGGCGATGACGGATTCTCTTCATTAATGTATTCTTAACTGACTGGGAAGTCTTATGGAACGTAAGTCAATATGAAACATACGTCACTTTTCCTCACGTTATTATTCACTGCAAAATTTGTCCCTCTTTAGCATGCCATTTAGCAGTCTGCACAAAACCTACATAATATATTGACCGATTTGCTCTTAAGCGTATGCACCGTGCAGATTGAAATTTGCATATATATTCAACACTAAATTAAATTTCAACCTCCGCCTTGTGTGTGTGTGTGTGTGTGTGTGTGTGTGTGTGTGTGTGTGTGTGTGTGTGTGTGTGTGGTGAAGGTAGTGGTGGTGGTGGTGGTGGTGGTGGTGATGTGGAGGTGGGGTGGTGATCAAGGTCGTATCTCATATCTGTGACTGATGGTGGTACCTGGTACTCCTGTAGGTGTCATCTTGTGTTATCTCGGCAATTTGGGGACTTTGTTTGCGGTGTTATCTTGCAAGCCCGGGAGTTGTCATGATTATCTTGAGATGTGATATTAGTGTAACTGTATGATCATCCTTGATCTCTGGTGCTCTATGGAGAGTGTGATTATGTTATCAATGTTCTTTAGTGATCATACAGTATCACTGTGCAATCATCGTGGTCTCTTAAGAATTATAGCGCTTTTTGTGTTATCTCCATGTTCTCCGATGAACATCATTTGTGAAAGTGTTGTGTTATGCTAACTGTTAAGGAGTTAGTGCTACGTTATCTCTATGTAGTTGTAATTGTTGTCTGGGTTAACAATTGAGGTTTTGTTATCTTGACGGTGTGTTATTGCTCTGTCGTGTGATAAAACTAGTATCCTTGTCATCTTGGTGCAATCATTGTAATCCTCGATGATAACTCTCTCTCTCTCTCTCTCTCTCTCTCTCTCTCTCTCTCTCTCTCTCTCTCTCTCTCTCTCTCTCTCTCTTACACGTACGCTATTTTGCAGATCGAGTCATTACAGTGTTATCTTCGTATCAGCTTCATGCGGAAGTCCAGTTAGTTTAGACTTCAGAGTTAAAAGAGGCGAACAACGGACCCTACGATACGGAGAGGAATCCTTAGACGCTTGTTTCTGTCCTAGATAAGAAGGATAAGAAGACAAAGACAATTTGTGGAACAAGTTCTAGCTGAGACAACGTCTCGATCTGAGTATATATTAATCAGTATTGACTTGATAGACATTAACACACAGTGAAATTAAAAAAAATGGTATAAAATACTAACCTGATTAAGACCACTCTGTCGGAGAAACGTCGGCAATAAAGGATGGTATTAAGCTTCATTTGCGTTCTTATCCATCTACAGAATGAAACGTTGTTCCAATTTGTGTCTTTGTCTTAAGACATGTCTGCAAGGCGGTATTTCATCCTTCCTTGTTAGGTGTAAGTATTCCAGCCATAACATTGTGACTTACAATAACGCTATGCAGAGGCTCGAACAACAGCTACAAGAGACCATACATAAACAGGGGGAGCTGTATTTTCCAATTGTCTCTTTCCTTACCTTCTGGCTTCGTGTATTTCTTTTCTTGTTCTCCTGGTGGGCATTTTTTTAATTATTCTGTTAGTTCCTTTCTTTACTGTGTTTATTACTTCTCACATTTGACGGAATCCCTCGCTGAGAGAATAATGTGTCTGTCTCACTATTAGTAAAATGAGGATCTAGTATCCACAGTTCCTAGTGATTGATGACACAGATGAGCTTTAAACTTCACATAATTTTATTATTTCCCATTGTGTTTTTCTTTCTATATTTGCATTACTGTTGAATCCTGGGCTCTGGTTATGCCGCCTCGCCATAGAGTTTTGGTGCACTGCCTTCCAACCGTGCCTGAGTTGCATTCTTAGAACTCAACCAGTGGCACTGTACGAGGGTCAGTAAGGATGAAATTCATGGGGACATTAAAATAAAATTACTTTAATCCTTGAAATATGGATTTACAGTAAATTCACATCTAATATGCACTAAGAGGTATACATATTTCAGTGCGAAAACACCGCGAGATAGTTGGCTTGTTGCTTTATTGAACCACTGGCAGCGGAGGCTCCTTTTATTACGACGTTTCGCCCAGTGCTGGGCTTGATATATCAAGTGCCGTCTACATGGAAATTAGAACTGAAATTCACCTGAACACTAAACTCTGGAATATTTTTTTTCACTAAAACAAAGACTGAAGTACATTCTCAGTGTGTGTACACTAAGAGATGCACACCTTAGAAGTGCTTTCTTTGTTCATTTTAAACCTATCGACTGCACTAAGATTATTAAAGCTGCATATTTCCTGTTCATTTTGTGCGCGTCTTCACAAGCTGCTCAAATGTTACTTAATCTAACTCATTATTTAGTTTCAGTTAGGTGTTTCGTTATGAAGTTTGCAACAAGAGATACCTTCAAGAGGTTGCCTGAATTTAGTTTCCATCCTCCAAGCTTTCTAGAGAATACCTTAAGAAAGCATCGTCCATATCTTCTTCACGTCTACATTCTGGAGTCCTGCAACTAGAGAAAGATTCTGCAACTGTTAGAATGGGTATTTTTCCCTCTCATCAATTTTTTTATAACCTTTTCCTGATCTGCTTTCAGTGAGACAACTTGTGATTACCTTAAAACATTTTAACACTGGTGCAGCCTACTCAAAATAACAATGGTACAACCTACTCAGAATAACACTGGTGCGACCTACTCAGAATAACACTGGTGCGACCTACTCAGAATAACACTGGTGCGACCTACTCAGAATAACACTGGTGCGACCTACTCAGAATAACACTGTTGCAACCTACTCAGAATAACACTGGTGCGACCTACTCAGAATAACACTGGTGCAACCTACTCAGAATAACACTGGTGCGACCTACTCAGAATAACACTGGTGCGACCTACTCAGAATAACACTGGTGCAACCTACTCAGAATAACACTGGTGCAACCTACTCAGAATAACACTGGTGCAACCTACTCAGAATAACAATGGTACAACCTATTCAGAATAACACTGGTGCGACCTACTCAGAATAACACTGGTGCAACCTACTCAGAATAACACTGGTACAACCTACTCAGAATAACACTGGTGCGACCTACTCAGAATAACAATGGTACAACCTACTCAGAATAACACTGGTGCGACCTACTCAGAATAACACTGGTGCAACCTATTCAGAATAACACTGGTGCGACCTACTCAGAATAACACTGGTACAACCTACTCAGAATAACACTGGTACAACCTACTCAGAATAACACTGGTACAACCTACTCAGAATAACACTGGTGCAACCTACTCAGAATAACACTGGTGCAACCTACTCAGAATAACACTGGTGCGACCTACTCAGAATAACACTGGTGCGACCTACTCAGAATAACACTGGTGCGACCTACTCAGAATAACACTGGTACAACCTACTCAGAATAACACTGGTGCAACCTACTCAGAATAACACTGGTGCAACCTACTCAGAATAACACTGGTGCAACCTACTCAGAATAACACTGGTACAACCTACTCAGAATAACACTGGTACAACCTACTCAGAATAACACTGATGCGACCTACTCAGAATAACACTGGTACAACCTACTCAGAACAACACTGGTACAACCTACTCAGAATAACACTGGTACAACCTACTCAGAATAACACTGGTACAACCTACTCAGAATAACAATGGTACAACCTACTCAGAATAACAATGGTACAACCTACTCAGAATAACACTGGTACAACCTACTCAGAATAACACTGGTACAACCTACTCAGAATAACAATGGTACAACCTACTCAGAATAACACTGGTACAACCTACTCAGAATAACACTGGTACAACCTACTCAGAATAACACTGGTACAACCTACTCAGAATAACACTGGTACAACCTACTCAGAATAACACTGGAACAACCTACTCAGAATAACACTGGTACAACCTACTCAGAATAACACTGGTACAACCTACTCAGAATAACACTGGTACAACCTACTCAGAATAACACTGGTGCAACCTACTCAGAATAACACTGGTACAACCTACTCAGAATAACACGGGTACAACCTACTCAGAATAACACTGGTGCAACCTACTCAGAATAACACTGGTGCAATCTACTCAGAATAACACTGGTGCAACCTACTCAGAATAACACTGGTGCGACCTACTCAGAATAACACTGGTACAACCTACTCAGAATAACACTGGTACAACCTACTCAGAATAACACTGGTACAACCTACTCAGAATAACACTGGTACAACCTACTCAGAATAACACTGGTACAACCTACTCAGAATAACACTGGTACAACCTACTCAGAATAACACTGGTACAACCTACTCAGAATAACACTGGTACAACCTACTCAGAATAACACTGGTGCGACCTACTCAGAATAACACTGGTGCACCTACTCAGAATAACACTGGTGCGACCTAGTACCAGAATAACACTGGTGCGACCTACTCAGAATAACACTGGTGCGACCTACTCAGAATAACACTGGTGCGACCTACTCAGAATAACACTGGTACAACCTACTCAGAATAACACTGGTGCAACCTACTCAGAATAACACTGTTGCAACCTACTCAGAATAACACTGGTGCAACCTACTCAGAATAACACTGGTGCAACCTACTCAGAATAACACTGGTACAACCTACTCAGAATAACACTGGTACAACCTACTTAGAATAACACTGGTACAACCTACTCAGAACAACACTGGTACAACCTACTCAGAATAACACTGGTACAACCTACTCAGAATAACACTGGTACAACCTACTCAGAATAACACTGGAACAACCTACTCAGAATAACACTGGTACAACCTACTCAGAATAACACTGGTACAACCTACTCAGAATAACACTGGTACAACCTACTCAGAATAACACTGGTACAACCTACTCAGAATAACACTGGTACAACCTACTCAGAATAACACTGGTACAACCTACTCAGAATAACACTGGTACAACCTACTGAGAATAAGACCATTTCCTTGTTAAATTAAATATCTTAGCCCATTCTATAAATTTTACTGTTGAATTCGAAGTAAATAACTCATTGCCATTCATAGATGTTTTTATTATTAAGGGTAACATTGATTTTAAATTTAAAATTTACAGAAAACCTACAAATAATTGTTCCTATGTACACTATTACTCTTCACATCAAGATAGAGTTAAAGTGTCGGTTTTCTCTTCAATGTTTTTGAGAGCTTTACGTATTTGTAGTCCAGAGTTCATAGATGAAGAAATCTCTAAAATTTATGAAATAGCTAATGATTTAAAATACCCAAGAAACATAATTGATAAATCTTTTAAAATAGCTAGGAATACTTTTTACAATCCAAAAAGGGACAACCAACCTTATTCAACCAAAAATATGTTGGTTCTCCCTTACCATGAAAACTTGGTTGATATGCCTTCCTTTCTTAAGAATTTTAATATCAAAGTTGTATTTAAAAATCTTGATACAGTAAAAAGACTTTTGATAAAAAATTCCCCCCAAAATGCTGACGGATGTGTCTATAAGATTCCTGTAAAATATGCGATAAAGTTTATTATGGTCAAACCGGTAAAAGTCTTGAACTAAGATTAAAACAATATAAATATAGCATTAGAACTGGACAAGATTCTAATGCTCTGTTTATTCATGTGAGAGATTTTAACCATCCAATTGATTTTCAAAATGCTGAGAAGGTTGTATCATTAAAAGTAGTTTTGAAAATAATATGAATATTTCTTTTGGTTTATATAAATTGGATTCATTTATAATTAATAAAATTTGTGAAGAATTTAATGATAAATTGCACTAATCTTAATTCTTGGGAAGAGTTTCAGGTCCTTTCTTATGTTCCTCTTCACAGAGTCGTGAGATGTTACGCTACTGTGAGGTGTAGTCTTTGTTAGTATGATGTGACTGTGAAAGCCTTCTTGTCATGTTTCCTTCTATAGTTCCTTGATAATGTGAGCAGTCACGAATGCGCTTGGAATTCTTCTATTTTCTCATAGTGGTTTTCTTGCATATATATATGTATATATATATATATATATATATATATATATATATATATATATATATATATATATATATATATATATATATATATATATATATATATATATATATAAAATGGAGGGCTTCCTCAGTCCAGTTAAGAAAATAAATGGACTGAGGAAGCCACTGGTTGGCGAAATGTTTCAACAATAAATACCCTTGTGTTGTACAAGTGTCTAAGTCATCATCCTGTTGGTTCTCTGAGTCATTTGTCGACATAATGAGTTTTGCTCGCACTGAGGTAGAGGAGACTGGACTTGTGAGATACAGGAATTCCTTTCTCTGATGACGCAGCGACTAAAGCACATCAAATTTCTCTTCTCAGCAATATCTCTTCTCAGCTTCCTTCCCGAGGTTCATTTTTTTCCTTGCAGCAGACACATCCGAGTGCACGTTTGATGTAGCTGTCTCTCTAATGATAATACATTTATCCTTGCTGGTAACACTGAGCGAGTCAAGCAGCTCTGAGGAGTCTGGCATCCACGTAAGATTCCTTCAAGCCTTCCATTTTCTTTTTCAGCTCTCGGTTCCTGATCCAGAGAACCTTGTTGCTGGTAAATGTAGTTGCCACCTACTGCCTCATACTTGTGTAGTTGGCACCTACTGACTTATACTTATGTAGTTGCCACCTACTGCCTCATGCTCGTGTAGTTGGCACCTACTGTCTTATACTCATGTAGCTTGCACCTACTGCCTCATACTCATATAGTTGGCACCTACCTCATACTCATGTTTCATACTCATGTAGTTGGCATTTACTGCCTCATGCTCGTTTCATAGGCATTTACTGCCTCATGCACATGTCGTTGGCACTTACTGCCTCATATCACTAAGGCTTCCTTTAGTGATATGTTTGACAAGAAAGATCCTCCCACGAGACCAGAATATCTGTCATCTCATGTTTAGAACCACAGTGCATTGTAGTTAATTATTATCACTAACTATCAGTATACATAGAACATTTCTATCTTCCCATGTACTTGATTTTTCATGAGCTCTTTTCTGACCAATTTGCAGAGTTATTGCACACCCTAGTGTGGCTGAAAATCGTATTTGGTTCCTCAACAGTTCGTATGAGTATCGTTGTTAACGTAACATCTAGAAGTTTGCCAGTGTGTCCCACATTACAACCGAACCTGTAAACACTGCCAACACAGTGCTGAGGGGAATTCTTTATCAAAATAATTTTAAAAGTCTGTGAATTCTTAAAAATTATTTGTATGATGAATCTTTTCTAGGGCATTCAGCTGGACAGATAAATTCTCATTGTATGGGAGAACCAGGACATTCTTGATCTGAGGTGTTACCTAGGTTCAGTCCTATGATAAACTTTCCTAGCTGCCAGCACAGCAGCAACTACAAATTCCTTAGGGTAACATAGTTTCATAGCAATATCAAAGATTTTCCTAATTTTCTCATCAAGAAAGTCTGGGCTGCACACTCTGTAATCTCTCAGAAACATAATGAGAAAGACACTCGTTTTTACTCTTGTTTCATGGCTAGAGTAGTAATGGATAGGAAAAATTTTCATAGGGCTGAACCTAAGAAGTAGTTTTTAAGAATTCACAGACAGTTAAAGCATTTTGATAAAGAATTTCCCTCAACACTGTGTTGGTGGTGTTTACAGGACCAGTTGTAATGTCTGCAACTTACGTGGGACAGACTGGCAAACCTCTGGATGTTAAATTAACACATCAATACTCTATATACTCTGGAATCAAATGAGCTTTTCAATCACTCTAGGGTGTGCAATAACTCTGCAAACTGGTCAGAAAAGAGAGTTTTAGTTCCTTGCTCCTCTTGGATGGATGATTAACATTCATTATATAAACTTGATTCCTTTATAATTAATAATAATAATAAAAAATAATATATTTATGTACTACAAGTACATGTTCATGGTATACAGGCCTAGCTACCATCAGACATACTACTATATAGAAAGCCCCTTGTTATGCAGAGCATTTCCCGCAAATTAGGTCAGTTTTGTCCCAGATTGCGACCCACACCAGTCGACTAATATCCAGGTACCCATTTTACTGATGGGTGAACAGAAACAACTGGTGCAAGGAAACACGTCCGATGTTTCCACCCCTTCGCCGGGAATCGAACCCGGACTCTCACTGTGTGAAGTGAAGGCCTTACATATAATCTGAAGCTGGATTCTTACCTGATCCCAGTGGGATCAGAGGTGGCATGTTTATAGAGGGGCTACAGATATATCAGATCACTTTTTAGTTATAGCTACAGTGGGAGTAAAGGTAGATGGATACAAGGAAAATAGAATCAGTAAGTAAAGAGGTGAAGGTTTATAAACTAAAGAGGAGGCAGTTAGGGTAAGATATAAACAACTATTGGAGGATAGATGGGCTAGTGAGAGTGTAGGCAATGGGGTCGAAAATGTATGGGTAGATTTAAAAATGTAGTGTTAGAGTGTTCAGCAGAAGTTTGTGGTTACAGGCGAGTGGGTGCAGGAGGGAAGAGGAGCGATTGGTGGAATGATGATGTAAAGAAGTAGTAAGGGAGAAAAGTTAGCATATGAGAGGTTTTTACAAAGTAGAAGTGATGCAAGGAGGAAGAGTATAGGGAGAGAAAAAGAGAGGTTAAAAGAGTGGTGAAGCAATGTAAAAAGAGACAGATGAGAGAGTGGGTGAGATGTTATCAGCAAATTTTGTTGAAAATAAGAAAAAGTTTTGGAATGAGATTAATAAGTTGAGGAAGCCTAGAGAACAAATGGATTTGACAGTTAAAAATAGGAGAGGAGAGTTATTAAATGGAGATTAGAGGTATCGGGAAGATGGAGAGAATATTTTGAGGATTTGTTAAATGTTGATGAAGACAGGGAAGCTGTGATTTCGTGTGTAGGGCAGGAGGAATAACATCTTGTAGGAGTGTGGAAGAGCCAGTTGTGGGTGTAGGGAAGTTCGTGAGGCAGTGGGTAGAATGAAAGGGGTAAGGCAGCTGGGATTGATGGGATAAAGATAGAAATGTTAAAAGCAGGTGGGGATATAATTTTGGAGTGGTTGGTGCTATTATTTAATAAATGTATGGAAGAGGGTAAGGTACCTAGGGATTGGCAGAGAGCGTGTATTGTTCCTTTGTATAAAGGCAAAGGGGACAAAGAGAGTGCAAAAATTATGGGGGAATAAGTCTGTTAGTGTACCTGGTAAAGTGTATGGTAGAGTTATTATTGAAAGAATTAAGAGTAAAACAGAAAGCAGGATAGCAGATGAACAAGGGGCTTTAGGAAAGGTAGGGGTGTGTAGACCAAGTGTTTACAGTGAAACATATAGGTGAACAGTATTTGGATAAGGGTAAAGATGTTTTGTGGCATTTATGGATTTGGAAAAGGCGTATGATAGGGTAGATAGGGGGCAATGTGGCAGATGTTGCAGGTGTATGGAATAGGAGGAAGGTTACTGAAAGCAGTGAAGAGTTTTTATGAGGATAGTGAGGCTCAGGTTAGAGTGTGTAGGAGGGAAGGGACTATTTCCCAGTAAAGTGGGCCTTAGACAAGGATGTGTGATGTCACCGTGGTTGTTCAATATATTTATAGATGGGGTTGTAAGAGAAGTGAATGCGAGGGTCTTGGCAAGAGGTGTTGGGCTAAAAGATAAAAGCAAATACAAAGTGGGAGTTGTCACAGTTGCTTTGCTGATGACACTGTGCTTTGGGAGATTCTGAAGAGAAGCTGCAGAGGTTGGTGGATGAATTTGGTAGGGTGTGTAAAGAAGAAAATTGAAAGTGAATATAGGAAAGAGTAAGGTGATGAGGATAACAAAAAGAATAGGTGACGAAAGATTGGATATCAGATTGGAGGGAGAGAGTATGGAGGAGGTGAATGTATTCAGATATTTGGGAGTGGACATGTCGGCGGATGGGTCTATGAAGGATGAGGTGAATCATAGAATTGATGAGGAAAAGGGTGAGTGGAGCACTTCGGAGTCTGTGGAGACAAAGAACCTTGTCATGGAAGTAAGAGGGAATGTATGAGAGTATAGTTATACCAACGCTCTTATATGGGTGTGAAGCATGGGTGATGAATGTTGCAACGAGGAGAAGGCTGGAGGCAGTGGAGATGTCATGTCTGAGGTCAATGTGTGGTGTGAATATAATGCAGAGAATTCGGAGTTTGGAAATTAGGAGGAGTGCGGGATTACCAAAACGATTGTCCAGAGAGCTGAGGAGGGTTGTTGAGGTGGTTTGGACATGTAGAGAGAATGGAACGAGACAGAGTGACTTCGAGTGTATAAATCTGTAGTGGAGGGAAGGCGGGTAGGGGTCGGCCTAGGAAAGGTTGGAGGAGTGGTAAAGGAAGTTTTGTGTGCGAGGGCTTGGACTTCCAGCAAGCATGTGTGAGCGTATTTGATAGGAATGAATGGAGGCATATGGTTTTAATACTTGACGTGCTGTTGGAGTGTGAGCAAAGTAACATTTATGAAGGATTCAGGAAACCGGCAGGCCGGACTTGAGTTCTGGAGATGGGAAGTACAGTGCCGGCACTCTGAAGGAGGGTGTTAATGTTGCAGTTTTATAACTGTAGTGTAAAGCACCCTTCTGGCAAGACAGTGATGGAGTGAATGATGATGAAAGTTTTTCTTTTCGGGCCACCCTGCCTTGGTGGGAATCGGCCGATGTGTTAATAAAAAAATATATATATATATATATATATATATATATATATATATATATATATATATATATATATATATATATATATATATATATATATATATATAATGTATGTATGTATGTATGTATGTATACATATATATATTTAGCAAGAACTCATCTAAAATTAAGTCCTTTTAAAATGTTCTCTTATACGTTTAAAGATATATATTTTCATTTATGTTAATGTAAGAATTTATAATTTTGTACCAAGAGAAACTTTGAAAACCTACCTAACCTTATTACAACAAGCGCAATTTAATTTAGCCTAACAACTAAATATATTTTAGATACGTTAACATTAATTTAATAATAAACAAACACAATGAAATATATTTTTTCGTTATGTTCAGAATGATTTTGGCGAAATTATTGCATACACAAATTTTCACTTGTCTTATATGGCAAGGTGAGCGTTGCTATTTAAGCCAAAATCGCAAGTTTTACCTAATCGGCACGACATATATATATATATATATATATATATATATATATATATATATATATATATATCGATAACTACACTGCACTAGCCAGGGTCGAACCCATGATGCTTGGCCCGCCTCATGATGAACGAAAACACATGACGCTCTAGTCCACTGAACCACACAATCCTTAAGAGTAGCGTATCCAGTAGGACTGAATGTTGTACTCGCTACAAGGACATACGGTGGTGTGGACCCCTCTAAGCTAATTTCATTCAACTCCCTGTTTGGTGTACTTGCTCTACAAGCAGTATATTACATTATTGTGACCACGAATGAGTGGTTAAAATACTCTGAGAACTCTCTTCCTGTTTTAGTTGCTCTATTGCAATATAGCATAGCTTCTGATGATGCACTGAGAAGTGTGAAAGTACTTGAACTAAAGATTTTCCCCATTGTTAAGATCGCCCGTCTGCAATTGTGCATCTGTCTATCTATATATATATATATATATATATATATATATATATATATATATATATATATATATATATATATATATATATATATATATATATGTATATATATGTGTGTGTGTGTGTGTGTGTGTGTATTTTATAAGAAAAACTTTATAAAATTGGGTTGTCTGAATGTGCGTGGATGTAGTGCGGATGATAAGAAAGAGATGATTGCCGATGTTATGAATGAAAAGAAGTTGGATGTCCTGGCCCTAAGCGAAACAAAGCTGAAGGGTAGGCGAATTTCAGCGGGAGAAATAAATGGGATTAAGTCAGGAGTATCTGAGAGAGTTAGAGCTAAGGAAGGGTAGCAATAATGTTGAAGGATCAGTTATGGAAGGAGAAGAGGGAATATAAATGTGTAAATTCAAGGATTATGTAGATTAAAATAAGGGTCGGATGCGAAAAGTGGGTCATAATAATCGTGTATGCACCTGGAGAAGAGAGGAGTGTAGAGGAGAGAGAGAGATTTTGGGAGATGTTAAGCGAATGTATAGGAACTTTTGAACCAAGTGAGAGAGTAATTGTGGTAGGGGACCTAAATGCTAAAGTAGGAGAAACATGTAGAGAGGGTGTGGTAGGTAAGTTTGGGGTGCCAGGTGAAAATGATAATGGGAGCCCTTTGATTGAACTTTGTATAGAAAGGGGTATAATTATAGGTAATACATATTTTAAGAAAAGAGGATAAATAAGTATACAAGATATGATGTAGGGCGTAATGACAGTAGTTTGTTGGACTACGTATTGGTAGATAAAAGACTGTTGAGTAGACTTCAGGATGTACATGTTTATAGAGGGCCACAAATATATCAGATCACTTTTTAGTTATAGCTACAGTGGGAGTATAAGGTAGATGGGATACAAGGAAAATAGAAGCAGTAAGAGAGAGGTGAAGGTTTATAAACTAAAAGAGGAGGCAGTTAGGGTAAGATATAAACAACTATTGGAGGATAGATGGGCTAGTGAGAGTGTAGGCAATGGGGTCGAAGATGTATGGGGTAGATTTAAAAATGTAGTGTTAGAGTGTTCAGCAGAAGTTTGTGGTTACAGGCGAGTGGGTGCGGGAGGGAAGAAGAGCGATTGGTGGAATGATGATGTAAAGAGAGTAGTAAGGGAGAAAAAGTTAGCATATGAGAGGTTTTACAAAGTAGAAGTGATGCAAGGAGGAAGAGATATGGAGAGCAAAAGAGAGGTTAAGAGAGTGGTCAAGCAATGTTAAAAGAAGCAAATGAGAGTGGGTGAGATGTTATCAACAAATTTTGTTGAAAATAAGAAAAAGTTTAGGAGTGAGATTAATAAGTTGAGGAAGCCTAGGGAACAAATGGATTTGACAGTTAAAAATAGGAGAGAGAGTTATTAAATAGAGAGTTAGAGGTATCGGGAAGTTGGAGGGAATATTTTGAGGAGTTGTTAAATGTTGATGAAGACAGGAAGCTGTGATTTCGTGTATAGGGCAGGAGGAATAACATCTTTAGGAGTGTGGAAGAGCCAGTTGTGAGTGTGGGAAGGTTCGTGAGGCAATAGGTAGAATGAAAGGGGGTAAGGCAGCTGGGATTGATGGGATAAAGATAGAAATGTTAAAAGCAGGTGGGAATATTCAAATTAAAATTCTTTATTTCATGTAATATACAAGGTGGGGTGTACTTATAATTATACATTTAATAAAGTAGATATTACAAGATGGCCAATAATATGCCTAGGTATGCCTAGGCTTTTCAGGCAGTCTTATGATAGGTCTTACTCAATAGCTACACAATGATTATACAGATAGTAAGGTTAGGTAATTGTAGTGATTAACTAGGTTTACAAAATTTAGGTACTGGAGTGGTTGGTGCTATTATTTAATAAATGTATGGAAGAGGGTAAGGTACCTAGGGATTGGCAGAGAGCGTGTATTGTTCCTTTGTATAAAGGCAAAGGGGACAAAAGAGAGTGCAAAAATTATAGGGGAATAAGTCTGTTGAGTGTACCTGGTAAAGTGTATGGTAGAGTTATTATTGAAAGAATTAAGAGTAAGACAGAGAGCAGGATAGCAGATGAACAAGGGGGCTTTAGGAAAGGTAGGGGGTGTGTAGACTAAGTGTTTACAGTGAAACATATAGGTGAACAGTATTTAGATAAGGGTAAAGAGGTTTTTGTGGCATTTATGGATTTGGAAAAGGCGTATGATAGGGTGGATACTGTGGCAATGTGGCAGATGTTGCAGGTATATGGAATAGGAGGTAGGTTACTGAAAGCAGTGAAGAGTTTTTATGAGGATAGTGAGGCTCAGGTTAGGGTGTGTAGGAGGAAGGGGGACTATTTCCCAGTAAAAGTGGGCCTTAGACAAGGATGTGTGATGTCACCGTGGTTATTCAATATATTTATAGATGGGCTTGTAAAGAAGTGAATCGAGGGTCTTGGCAAGAGGTGTGGGGTTAAAGATAAAGAATCAAATACAAAGTGGGAGTTGTCACAGTTGCTTTTGCTGATGCCACTGTGCTTTTGGGAAATTCTGAAGAGAAGTTGCAGACTTTGGTGGATGAATTTGGTATGGTGTGCAAAAGAAGAAAATTGAAAGTGAATATAGGAAAGAGTAAGGTGATGAGGATAACAAAAAGATTAGGTGACGAAAGATTGGATATCAGATTGGAAGGAGAGCGTATGGAGGAGGTGAATGTATTCAGATATTTGGGAGTGGACATGTCAGCAGATGGGTCTATGAAGGATGAGGTGAATCATAGAATTGATGAAGGGAAAAGGGTGAGTGGAGCACTTCGAGTCTGTGGAGACAAAGAACTTTGTCCATGGAAGTAAAGGGGAATGTTTGAGTAGAGTTATACCAACACTTTTATATGGGTGTGAATCATGGGTGATGAATGTTGCAACGAGGAGAAGGCTGGAGGCAGTGGAGATGTCATGTCTGAGGTCAATGTGTGGTTTGAATATAATGCAGAGAATTCGGAGTTTGGACATTAGGAGAAGGTGCGGATTACCAGAACTATTATCCAGAGAGCTGAGGAGGGTTGTTGAGGTGGTTTGGACATGTAGAAGAATGGAACGAGACAGAATGACTTTGAGAGTGTATAAATCTGGAGTGGAGGGAAGGCGGGGTAGGGGTCAGCTAGGAAAGGTTGGAGGGAGGGGTAAGGAGGTTTGTGTGCGAGGGCTTGGACTTCAGCAAGCATGTGTGAGCGTATTTGATAGGAGTGAATGGAGACAAATGGTTTTAATACTTGACGTGCTGTTGGAGTGTGAGCAAAGTAACATTTATGAAGGGATTCAGGGAAACCGGCAGGCCGGACTTGAGTCCTGGAGATGGGAAGAACAGTGTCTGCACTCTGAAGGAGGGGTGTTAATGTTGCAGTTTTATAACTGTAGTGTAAAGCACCCCTCTGGCAAGACAGTGATGGAGTGAATGATGATGATTTTTTTTCTTTTTCGGGCCACCCTGCCTTGGTGGGAATCGGCCGATGTGTTAATAAAAAATAATATATATATATATATATATATATATATATATATATATATATATATATATCGTGCCGATTAGGTAAAACTGGTCAATTAGCAAGAACTCATCTAAAATTAAGTCCTTTCTAAAAATTTATCTTATACGTTTAAAGATATATTTTTTCATTTATGTTAATGTAAGAATTTATAATTTTGTACCAAGAGAAACTTTGAAAACCTACCTAACCTTATTACAACAAGCGCAATTTAATTTATCCTAACCCAACTAAATATATTTTAGATACGTTAACATTAATTTAATAATAAACAAACACAATGGAATATATTTTCTTAGTTATGTTCAGGATGATTTTGGCGAATATTGCATACACAAATTTTCACTTGTCTTATATGGCAAGGTGAGCGTTGCTATTTAAGCCAAAATCCAAGTTTTACCTAATCGGCACGACATATATATATATATATATATATATATATATATATATATATATATATATATATATATATATATATATATATATATATTTATATAATTATATATATATATATATATATATATATATATATATATATTTATATAATATATATATATATATATATATATATATATATATATATATATATATATATATATATATATATATATATATATATATATATGTCATACCGATTAGATAAAACTGGTCAATTAACAGAACTCATCTAAAATTAAGTCCTTTCTAAAATTTTATCTTATACGTTTAAAGATATATTTTTTCATTTATGTTAATGTAAAATTTATAATTTTGTACCAAGAGAAACTTTGAAAACCTACTAACCTTATTACAACAAGCGCAATTTAATTTAGCCTAACCCAACTAAATATATTTTAGATACGTTAACATTAATTTAATAATAAACAAACACAATGAAATATATTTTTTCGTTATGTTCAGAATGAATTTGCGAAATTATTGCATACACAAATTTTCACTACTCTTATATGGCAAGAAGAGCATTGCTATTTAAGCCAAAATCATAAGTTTTACCTAATCGGCACGACATATATATATATATATATATATATATATATATATATATATATATATATATATATATATATATATATATATATATATATATATATATATATATATATATGGTGTTCCTCACTCTCTTAAATTTATCGAAAATAAAGTGTGAATCAACAAAATGCGCATTGACCAGCATGAACGGGGGTCATCGGATAATGGATTCACCCAGGTTAGCTGCAGTGACAGTCAAACTGCGGAAGCGGTCACATGAACCTTGCTTTTTGAGGCAGTTGGTTCGTAACGTTTTGTGTGTGTGCGCGCGTGAGAGCGCAGGCCATTCCTCTCAACTGTTGCGTGGCTGCACGTAATTCTGTTGCTTAGTGGAGAATGCTGGGTCAGGTGGAGAATGCTGCATGTGACGATCTTCCGAGTAAGGGTAGCTTTATAAAGAGATTCGGCAAGTATATGAGAAGACCATCTGCAGTGTTCCTCCATTCTTATGTTTCTTGGCAAGGGGTTTAGCTATGTTATAGAAACCGTTGTTTTGGTTGAAGTTGTTGGAATATAGATAAGTGATTATTCCAGGATTCTTCGGTATTGAGTGTTGTCTTCTCTGGCGATAATTCTTGCGTTGATTAAATGTTTGTGTGAATTTCGTCAGATCTGCCTGGGTACTGGTGTTCTGAAATACGTGTCTGGTCTCTGGAAGTTTCGCCCACGTATAATTTGCTGCAGTCATTACAAGGGATTGTGTATACACAGATCTTGCGGATCATAAGATCTCTGCCTGAACGAGCATCGAAGTGCCTGTAACAGAAACGACTTAAGGTACGCATGTGTCCTCCACAGAGACTCCACGGGGCATTTAATGAACTGGAATGAGGCACAGCTCGTACTCACCGAACCAGACCTCAGACGCCGACGGTGTCTAGAAGCCTCGCTAATCGCCGTCACCTACACAATAGAACGTAACACTGGAAACCACATAATTTCTAAAACATTAGCATACATGATACTCAAGCAGGCAAAGCACCACCAACCCAGCAACACAGGAGTCACATGATCTCATCGTCCTCATCCCAACATGGTATTCTTCAGGTCGCCGCGTCACTCACACCTCACTCTCCGCCTATATATAATGTCTTTCAACCTCTGTATGTTAGAGTTGCCGGGTCACCATTTGGAAGACCCGGGCCGGATGTACCGGCGAACATACAACAACATCTGTATGTTAGAAGTGATCAAGGTCCCAGGACCGAAACGTTTTCTAATAAGTATGTCCTAGTGTTTGCTTACGTGTCTTTCTAAACCAACTTGTCAGTATTTATTACAAAGGTTTGTACCATATATATATATATATATATATATATATATATATATATATATATATATATATATATATATATATACATATATATATATATATATATATATATATATATATATATATATATATATATATATATATATATATATATATATACTATTGTAAGCAAGAACGAGTGGTATTTAATCAATAACAACACTGCGACTAGCCGAGGACTCGATCCCACGTCGCTTTGGCCCGTCTCATGGTGAGCGAAAATCACATGACGCTCTAACCCACAGAACCACTCAATCCTACAAGAATCAAGCACCCAGCAGAGTTAGGTGTTTTACCTTGATACAAGGACATACTGTGGTGTGGGAGCCTCAGAGCTAATTTCATTCTACTTCCCGTTTGGTGTACGAGCCTCCACAAGCAATATATATATTACTGTAAAAATTAACAATAATAGAATTGAGTGGTCCTGTGAGCTAGAGCTTCATGTGACTTTTGCTTACCATGAGACGGGACAAAACGACATGGGTTCGAGTCCTCGGCTAGTCACAGTGTTGTTATTGATTAAATACCACTCGTTCGTGGTTACAATATTATATATACTGCTTGTGGAGGCTAGTACACCAAACGGGGAATAGAATGAAATTTGCTCAGAGGTACCCACACCACCATATGTCCTCGGATCAAGGTAAAACACCTAGGTCTGCTGGGTGCTTGATTCTTGTAGGACTGAATGGTCTTGTGGGTTAGAGCATCATGTGATTTTCGGCTAGTCAATATATATATATATATATATATGTCGTGCCGATTAGGTAAAACTGGTCAATTAGCAAGAACTCATCTAAAATTAAGTCCTTTCTAAAAGTTTCTCTTATACGTTTAAAGATATATTTTTTCATTTATGTTAATGTAAAATTTTTAATTTTGTACCAAGAGAAACTTTGAAAACCTACCTAACCTTATTACAACAAGCGCAATTTAATTTAGCTAACCAACTAAATATATTTTAGATACGTTAACATTAATTTAATAATAAACAAACACAATGAAATATATTTTTTTCGTTATGTTCAGAATGATTTTGGCGAAATTATTGCATACACAAATTTTCACTTGTCTTAATGGCAAGGTGACGTTGCTATTTAAGCCAAAATCATAAGTTTTACCTAATCGGCACGACATATATATATATATATAATATGTCGTGCCGTTTTAATTAACATTCTTAACTTAATGCAACGCTCCTGCCATATAAGACAAATACAAACATTCCCACTTATGCACACAGTGCTGGAGTTTCTGGTTTTTCCCATTAGTTTACCGCTGAGCTTAGAAGCCGAGATCTGGTTTTCCTCATTACTTTACCGCTGAGCTCAAGAGCCGAAGTCTCTGTTTTCCTCACTAGTTTACCCCTGAGTTCAAGAACCGAGATCTGTGGTTTTCCTCACGAGTTTACTGCTCAGCTCAAGACATGCGGTTCCTTGTTTCCTCATTAGACAACCTTCGACGTAAACCTGACAACTGAGGATGAGGTCATCGAGCTCACCACAGCCTCTGCAGAGTGTGGAAGAGAACAACCTCCCTGCAAATGATTCTGGTGATACCAGAATGTCATCACACACACTTGTTGTGGAGGAGCTAGCCATCCCTGCTGGCACACGTGGAACTACTCATCTGCCATTACTCATACCTGTGCTTACACCTGAATATGGGGATGAGCATGTCACTCTTCGCAGTACACACATCTACAACAGTCAGACGGACACCACACATGTGACCCCACTGGAAGTTGGAGATGAGTTAGGTACAGTACCTCCTACAATGAATGACGAGTCAGTCATGCCACAGGGACCATCAGAGAAACTAATGTAACCTTGGTACCTGTTAAGGTGATAGGTGGTAAAGAAAGAACTAACTCAAAGTACATTTCTCTGGAGGCATTGGATTCGTCTGACCTTTTTCAAATTATAACAAACTTGCACAAAAAAAACTGAGCATCTTCAACAGATGCTGATAAATTTTATAAATATAGGCAGTCAGGATGGTGCTCTTGAGTACAATGAAGATGTCAAAAGTGCAGCAATTTCCATTCAGTTTTAAACAATTTGTGAGGGAAAAAGCCAATGACTCTTGGCTTCAAACATTGCCTAGGGGAAATGGCTGGCAAAATGCCTGGAAATGCTTAGAGAAAAAGTTCTGAAAATAAAAAAGACAAACTATTATTTTCTTAAGTGTCAACTGTGCCAAAGCATAATAGTCTTACCATCTTTGGCAAGAGATTGAATAAATTCCACAATGGATAGATTACAATTTTTTTTTATGGAACATTGTTCCATCGGAAGTGGTTGCCTGACTTACACCATATTTGTCAACCAAAAAATTTATGTCATGTGTTTGCAGGAATGTGCTGCAAGCTGGAGTACCTCAACCGAAGTTGCATGGATTCATTTTAAATAAGGTCAACCAACTGTTGTGTGATGTATGTTGAAAGAACCCACATTCCTCATTGCCCCCGAGTCGGGTAAGCATGCAGTATCATGGTGTCAAAGTATAAAAGACAATTTTTCCATAAACATTTTTTAAACTTTTCGCTCTAGCGAACCACTTCGACCTGAGGCTTTACAAATCACATCAATATGAACCTACCCCCATTCTTGGAGACTTTAATCCCAGACATAAGAACATTGGGGGTCTATAAAAAAAACCAATGGAAATAAACTAGTGAAATTTCTAAATGAGCATCGTAATGTTCGAATTGTGGCTTATACCACTCACATATGGTGGCATACTAGATCTGTGTTGGTTTTCCCCTCGTATACGATGTATGACTTGTCATAGTTATGATCTTCTATCTGATCACTTCCCCAAAACTCACAACTGTCAATCTTGATCATATCTCCAGCAATCAAAGGGGAAATACAGAAGGAGGAAACTTATTCTCAACCCAGAACACAGAGATAACTTTATTAATCACTTAGATCAATGATAAGGTTACGAGCCCCTTGGCACACAAAAATTCAATTTTGATCTGGAATCAGCTTC
>WNWK01030323.1:0-23597 GCA_009830355.1 Cherax destructor
GAAAACGACCGAAAAATTTCAATATCAATAAGATTTGGCATTGGTTTATGCAGTTTAAATTGCAAATGTTCTATTTACTCAGCAAAAGAAATTCTTGTGATGGGCTTCAAACTTTTAGAGCTAGAGTTGTCTGCTCGAAAAAAGGTACATTGTTACTGGGCAGTTTTGCCCCAATCTACTACACTAGGGGGGGTAAGCATAACTTCTGGGCCCCTTGGGGAGTTTAGGTGTAATTCCTGTATCTGCTTAGGTTTCAAAGTTAAATTCTTGCTTCTTGCAGTACTGCGGTAAAAGGGCTGGGGTTATGGGATACAGGGATACCTTTTCGCATCGGACGTAACCGAAAAAAGTGCAGTATTGCGGCCAGCAGTAAAAGCCTTGTTGATCAGGCCCTGATCCACCGGGGGCCCTATCATGGACCGGCCCCGGGGGCGTTGACCCCCGGAATCCTTGGGGTAGACTCAGGTAGTATTTAGTACATATAAAAAAAAAGAATGGGTAATGGGCTTTCGGCAGGTCAAGAGAAAAGGTTACCATGGTCTTCTGAAACAACTAGCAGTGTGCTTTTAGGAACCAATAACGATTTTAAACATGCAAGTGTTTAGATGCAAAACTGTTTAAAAAAAGCATTAGGGGGTGGTCTCTCCTCTTATACTTAGGATATTAAAATTTTTAAAATACCCGGACTGTATCAAAAATTAAATCAGTCGGGTAATGTGACCACCGTGGCGACGTCTGGTCTTCAGAATTTATACATAGTTGTGAATTTACCGGGAAGTCAGGGGCGCTGCAAGGTTTGGGTTTTCGTATGCAAACACTTCAGTTTGATTTATACGTTATTTATGTTTTTTTTGTTATTATCTTTATATGCTTATTTTACTTTTATATTTAGTTTTTATAATTTATCGTCTGCATTTTAAAATCGTTTGCTTAGAGCTGTTGTTCAAAAAATTTTGCCTGCCATCTTCCCCCCCCTAGTTGTTTGGTGCATTTAATATTTCACGGTTCATTAAATGTTATATCTGTTTAAAAAAGAAATAGACATCTTCCACTTGATTTTACTGAACACTATGTGCAGCCAACTGTTTCGTAAACAAAAAAAATTTAAGGTGTTACAAGCTGTAATGAAAAGTATTGTATTGGTTCTTTTACTAACTTAAATATTTTATAGTTATAATTCTTCACACAGAGAACATTATGAAAATTAAACGGTATTTTATCCTTGTACTTTGGTCCAGATTTTGAATCTGCCTCTTCTCGCATAAAGGCTTGTTTAGCCAATTTCACCTCAATAAGTAAACATCCTATCCGATACTTTGATAAAATTTAATATTGATTTAAAGGACTCACGGCACATTCTTGTTTACTGGTGGTACTTCCCTAATTTTCTCAAGGCTTAATTCATAAAGTCATTCTATTATCTCGTCGGTATTAACTAGTGGGGGAAACATTTAAAGGTATAGATGCATCTTGAGGTTAAATACAAATTAATTGAACAGTGCCCTTTAAAAGTTAAGTGCGAAGTTAATTCCGTAGATGATATTCAGAACAGTAAATTATTTTGAAATTTATAAAGACATCGTCGGGAAAATACAGTTGTCACCAAAATTATAGGTACCGTAAATATAATCCGTTTAACAAAATCACAAAATACCAAAGCATCCACAGTAAATTTAATATAACTATCTCTGCAAAAACACCTAACACTGGGCTTACAGAAAACAGTGATGAAATCCCAAGAAATCCATTGGGCCGTGGCTAAATGGTAGTAATTGATTTAAGATGCAGTGGGTTTACCTTTCCCTGACCTGAAAGATATCCGTGTGGAAAATGCCGCCAAATTTTTGATATTGGGGGATGAACAAAGTCTAGTTCTCCCAAAAGATTTTGGAGTGGAATAAAATTCATACTAAATTTTAGAAAGTAAAAGTTAAAAGTAAAATAGTGGAACGAGGGGGATGCAGGTTGAGGGGTGACCCATCTTTGAGTGCATATGATCAATGATAGAAATTAGGTGTTTTAAAATCAATGTCAATTTAATAACAAGCGATCCTAAATGAAGTTTTGATGAACAAGAATAAGGAAGACGGGTAATGAATTATGAGACAAGGGGGAATGAAAACGGATATTCTGATGAAGAAAGGTCAACGTTGTGATGGGGACTGATTAATAAGAGATGCTCTTATCGGTACTCAACAAGAGGAAGAGTTGCAAGATTAAGATGGGGAGAAGAAAAGTCACTGGATGATACTAAAAATTTTTCGTAGACAGAATGTTGATGAAAACATGAGACACACAAGTGCCATCGTCTCTCATGGTTGGGAAATGGAAAGACAGGCTGTCGTTGCCATAAATTTTCCCTAGCAAGGTTTATTAAAATATAAAAGCCCCCATTTCAGCAAGGTCTTGGAATAAAAAAAGGGGGGAAAATTTTGGGGCATTATTATTGGCTGAGAGTCAGGAAAATACATTAATATTCTGCAGGTCATGTCTACAATAAAAAAAAGGTAGGCAAGCCATTTCTAACATACTATCAGGCGCCTTTAAATTTCCCTGTCCCTGCATTCAGACCCCCTTATGCAGGACTCTTGTTGCCTGCGTGGAACCTCCCCAGGAACCGCTTTCGGGAACAGACTATCTAAAAAATCCAATACAAAACTTTTGTAATGGAATTGGGAAGGTATTTCTAATAGGAATTTTTTTTTGTGGTAATTAAATATGATCGATAGAGCAATTTATGAAGGACTTGTAAGTAGACGATATGTTTTTTCAAACTTAACATATGTAGCGCATGTGGGGGATAACTGGCTGTCAGCGCTGCCCACTAGGTCGTCCCATTGATTTTTTTTGTGACCCTTTAACTATACCCAAATATATTTTTGTATGTTCTTTAAACCCCGAACAACAAATATTTTTGTATGTAGATGACGTAGAAATCGGGCAACGTAAATGCGGGTGAAAACATTCGTCCCGTTTAGAATCAAGAGTGTCCTGTTGGGAAAACAAACTGCATGACGGTTGTAAATAGTTGCAGGATAGGTTGCATGATAGTTGCAAACCTTCTCCCAATGTCAATAGACTGTATACCCCACTGCAACTTCTGTAGAGATGAAATCATAGTTTTACTCCAAAAAAGGTAAATAAATGAAAATCCAGGGGGGGTAGAAAAACCTCCATATTAAATTTTGGATTTTCCACGGCCAGTGGCTCTTGGAATCCCCTCTAATATTTTTCCCCCCCCGGGGAATTTGGGCCCGTTGGGGGGGGGATCCTTGTTAAAAATTACTTTTTGGGTCAAGCGCCCTGTTAATTTCCTATGGGTCCAAAAATCAATTTAAAAATCAAAGTAAATTGTTAAGATCCTTTTTTTCCTTTTGCCAGGGGTTTCGGTAACCTTTTCGTTTTTTCCTTTGGTTTGTTACCGTCTATAATTTTTAAAAAACCCCCCCCCCCTTTTAATCCCCCAAATTCCAAAAAAAAACTAAAACCTTAATAAAAATTAATCCCCCCCCCCAAAAAAAATTTTAAATAAACCCCCCACTAATTACCCCAAATTTTTCCCCCCCCTTCCCTCCCCCAAACCCTAAACCCCCCCCCCTTTAAACCCAATTAATCCCCCCCCTTAACTCCCCCCCCCAAATTAACCCCTTTTTTACCTACCCCCCTTAACTGAAACCCCAACCCCCCATGCCCCCAAAAAAAATGCCCCCCCCCAATTGCACCACCCTTAATGTTTGCCCACCCCCCCCCCCCACCCCCCTTTAAACCCAAAAAACCCCTTTCCCCCCAAAAATTTTTTTAAAAAAACCAATTCCTGACCCTAACCTAACAAATAAAGCCCTAACCCCCCCCCCCCTTTAACCGTTTTGTACTGACACTAAAAATTTAACCCCCCTCCCCACAACCATACCCCCCCCAAACCCCAAATTAACCCCCCCTACCCCCCCACCCACCCCAGGAAAGCCTGGGTTATAAATGTATCTAAATCCCCAACCGTAAAGTGCAGAGCAGAAAAGGGAAAAATTAAATCAGGTTTTTTTTGGGAAAGCAAAGTGAAGTAGGATACGGGCGGATGTCATCTATACCTGTGGGGCATGTAAAAATCTGAAAAAATCCCGGATCCGGAACCTGTGTTTTTTTAAGAATCTATATCTTATGCAAAAATTAAAATGCCTCAAAAATGACATCGAACTAGCAAGGTGCTTCTGGTTTTTCAATAAAGATATGGAACTTTGAAAGGTATCAGGGGAAAATACTCAGGAAGTAATAAAAACTTTAAAAATCATAATAAGCAAAAAAATAAACAGGGGCTCTTGGAAGTCTTAAAATATATAAACCTGGGGGAAAGGTGGAGGTAAAATTAAAAACAAAACCCCTAACAACGAAAAACTCGGTTAAATAGTCACCCCCCTGAAAAAAAAACAGGAAACAAAAAAGTCAGCTAGCCCACCCCCCCCGATAGTGCTAACCCCCCCCCCACAAAAGTGTAACCCACCCCCAAAGATAGTGCTAACCCCGACGATAAGGGCCTTACCTCTAGGACTGTTTTTGGGCCCCCCTTTAAAAGATATTTAATTAAGCTTTGGTCTTTTTACCGTTAGGGAAAAACATTTTTGTATGAGAGTATTTTTTAGGAGATTGATCCGACTAAGTAAAATTTATGACATTTAATATAAAAAATTCTATAATTATTCAGTGTATATCAAAGTTCTCTCTTTTTTCAGTGTAATACATCAAGATACACTTTATACGAAAGCAGTTGACTTATGACTTTTCTTGTAAATGTTTCTATACAATAATCATACTCAATGACAGAGTTCTATACAATTAATATTTTACATGAAAGTTTCGCAATACAATAACTGAGACTATTGCCTCAATAACGGGAGAGATGTATTAAATTTAAAATGAATCAAACTTCAAATACATTATTTTAAAGACACAATAATTCAAAGTCTTTGTTACAGTAAAGACCGACCATAATCTCCTAATACAATCTATCACCGTAAGACGTGGATGAATGACAATGTTCAAACCATACTGGGGACTTAATAAAGCCTTTTAAAAGGTAGAATAACTTCCCAAGCCTACCCCAGAAGAGAGCGTATGACTACTCTTGTGAGGTGAAATTACTCTATCCCAAGGGTCGGGTCACGTGACTTAGAGGAGACCGGCCAGTCCCCTAAAAAAGTAACTGGCAAAAAGAACATAAAAAAGAAGGAACACTGCAGCAGGCCTACTGGCCCATGCGAAGCGGTCAAGTCTACAACCCCAACCAAACCCCCGCCCCACCAAGTCAGGTTACATTCATAAGGAAGAAGCACGGCATCGCCCTAGTAGCACAATGTCAGGACTAACTCAAAACCCCCCCCCTCACCGGGGTTTAACCTCCCCAGGTAAACTCCATGTCAGGTCATTTCCCAAAAGGGAATTATCGGCATCTGACTTAGTAGCAAAAGCTAGTTGGGTCCAACTCACACCCACCCAAAATCATGTATTTACTAACCTTTTTTTAAAACTACACAACTCCCACCCCCTAGGTACTAGGGAGTTTGTTCCACTCATCCACAACTCTATTATCAAACCAGTGTTTTCCTATATCCTTCCTGAATCTAACTTTTCCAACTTGAAACCATTGCTGCGAGTCCTGTCTTGGCTGGATATTTTCAACGCTATTTACACCCCCTATATTTATTCCTTTTTTCCATTTATACACCTCAATCATATACCCCTAATTCTACGCCTTTCTAGAGTGCAGATTCAAGGCCCTCAGTCTATCCTCATGGGGAAGATTTCTGATACATGGGATCAACTTTGTCATCCCCCTTTTTTCCATGTTTATTCCATTCTTAATACGGTGACCAGAACTGTGCAGCATAATCTAAATGAGGCCAAACCCAAAAGATATATAGAGTTGAAGAACAACCTGAGGACTTATATTATTTATACTTTTAGATATGAAGCCAATGATTCTGTTAGCTTTATTGCGAACCTTATGCACTGCTGTCTTGGTTTCAGATTACTACTAACAGAACTCCTAAATCCTTCTCGCAACCCACAAGTATTAAGTCTACATTATTCAGTTTATATGTGGCATGGTTATTGTCCTGCCCAACTTTTAGAATTTTGCTTTTGTCTACATTAAACTGCATCTGCCACTTCTCCACCACTGCACCCAGTCTTTCAAATCATACGGGAGTGCTCTGCCCCATTAAATAATTGTACACCCTTTTTTATGTCATAAACAAATTTTGCTTATTTGCTATTTTTTCCCCTATCTATGTCGTTTATGAAAATTTTAAACAACGGGGGCCCAAAACTGCCCCTTGTGGAACACCGCTTGAACGTCCCCCCTTTCCCGATTTCTCTCCATTTATGCAAACTCTCCTGTTTTGTCAACCATGTTTCTGGAAAAAAAATTTCTCCTCCTTTTCCCTTTTCCTTAAGTTTCCTCAGTATCCTCTGATATGGAACTTTATCGAAACCTTACTGAAGTCCATATACACAATATCATATTCATTACCATATCTATTAAACACCTTAGTGAAAAAAAGTTAGTAAATTCGTAAGACGGGAACGCCCTTAGTAAAACCGTGTTGAGTTCATTAATCAATTTATGTTTTTCAAGATGGCACGAATTGCCTCGGCAATTATTGTTTCCCATAAATTTCCCCTTTAGGTGGGGCATTGGTCTATAGTTCGAAGCTAAGGACCTGTCACCTCCTTGTGAATAGGTATTACATTTGCCCTTTTCCACTTGTCTGGCACTATCCATTTTTTATGATATATTGAAAAGATTTGAGAGGTTTGCAAAGTTCCTCTTTACATTCCTTTAAAACTCTTGAAACAGTTCATCAGGGCCTGGGGATTTTTTGGTTTTTAATTTCTCTATTTGTCTGAGGACCATGTCACTAGTTACCCCATTCGAGCATAGTCTATTATTTTTTTGTTCAACATAATTTATTATTTCTGGAACCCTTTTGGGTTGGTCTTGAATCCTTGTGATCTTGCCTCAATCCCTTTTTCTTTTCTTATTCTTATTGATTTCTTATCTTTTATCACGTCTTTTGATAAGCCTATATATCCTATCTTTTGACCAATGAGATGTTTTAATTTTGTTCATCCATTTAGGATCATTTTGTTAGATCTAATTTCCTACTCGGAAAAAAAGTTGTCTGGGCGCTAAAACTACCTCTGGAAAACGTCAATTTGGGGGCCCCAAAAACCCCCTACCTGACCCATAGTCCCCGGTCATCCCCAAATTTGCCCACCTCGGGAATTTCTCAGCCCCATGAATCGGGTAAACGAAAATCTGGAAAAATTTCTCGATTGCAGTTACCTGGGTAATTCCATGATATATTAAACTAAGTGATTTGTGATCCTTTCCCCCAAACCTTTATTAACCTCAAGATTATTAATTAGTGATTCTTTGTTGGAAGAACCAAATCAACAAGTTGCTACCTCTAGTTGGTTCTGTCACAAACTGTTTTAAAAAAAACCTGAACCGTATCAAAAAGTCACTAGACTCAAGATTACCTGTCCCTTGTTCCCAAACAATTTGTCTAAAATTAAAAACTCTTATTAACACAACATTTTCATTTTAGACCCTTGTTTCGTCCCTGCACCTGGGTCTACGGCGGGCCCGTAAATCACACCCAAATTAATTTTCACACCCTCGAAACTGTAGCCCAAAAAAAATTTTTTGTCCCATGTTTTTAATCTTATATCTTGTTTAACACAACAATTTAAATTATCTCTGACAAACATCGCCCCCACCACCCCGTTGACCCTATCAGTGTGGACACTTGACCTGCTGATCAAACCTCTTTATCTCCAGGTGTCAACCTTCCAAAAGACTTGACCTGCTGACCTAAGTTACTTTTCCTCCCCGTTTTGCACTCAAAGGGATTTCTCTATCTTTTTGGTTGAACCAGGTCCTTATAAAAAATTATCTATATTCCTGCCTTGCAAGTAATCTTAGCTCATCTATCTTATTTCTTAGACTTCTACGATTTGTATATAAACCCTTTAAAAGGGGCTAGTCACTCGTTGCCCTCTATCTTTCTTTGTTTGTTTGTTGATCAATTCTTTGCCTTTACTAGCAACTTTATTTTGAATATTGTCTTTTAAACATATCCCTGAGGTATCCTGGTAATATTTACTGTTTAGGCCCAATCTACAACCCGATTGCCCACAAACACCCATTCCCCTATAATCTATCAGTTTAAAAAATTCTAGACAAGTCTCCAATGACCCCCCCCAATCGAATCGGCTAATGCAACCACTCCAGCCCCAGAGAGATGCCCATCCCTTGCATACATATCACGTTTGCCATAAATTTTCCCAGTTATCAATTAATGGACTTGCAAGTTCCTTGCAGTAGCTTCTACCAGCAAAAAATACCCAAATTTCCCTGACTCCATTCATTTCCCCTCCCTTTCTGGCAAAATGCTACATATGATTGGGATCCCCCAATCATATGTAGCCTTTTCTAGTAGCTCCTGTCTTCTGCCCCTTTCCCCAAAGTCATTTCCCCCCACTAAGACAGATAATGGGCTTCCCATTACCTGACACAATATTATCCCAAACCCGCTGACACTTCCCAACACCAGCTCCTGGGGGGCACACCCTCTGTCGACATTCCTATCTCTCACAAAAGCACGGTCCATATATCTTCCAAGTCTCCCACAATCAGAATATTCTTACCGTTAGCGGAAGTCAGTTTACCTTTTAAACCCCAATAATCACTGAATTACACTCGTCCTGGAGAACAGAGAATCAATTTCCCACCTTCCCTCTGCTCTTTTAAACTTCCTTCTTCCTGTTTTGAACCCTTGCCATAAAACGGCTGCCCCTCTATGTGGGAGCCATTTCCTCCTTTCCAGCACCCAACCCCCCTCACTCCCAAATCCTCTAGGCAAGCTTCAGCCTCCCTTTTTTCCCCCTGAAAAGTTAGACCTCCCTTCGCCCTTTCCAGATTCTAAAACACTGCAGCTGCCATTTTCGGGATCACCCCACCTAATTCAAAAACAGCTAGGAAAGGGTTTACCCAAAGTGACCACTGACCCCAGCGTCTCCCTCTGCTAAACCACACATAATGAATGCCTAACGAATACAATTCAATACATTAACATTAACAAACATATAAAAATAAAAGGTAACATCCTATATATGATACAAAAGGCCAGATAATAATAAAAAGTCAAATTTTCGCTATTATGTAGAAATCCCTATAAATTTTAAAGTGAAACCTTGTAATGGAATATTACTCCATAAAATGTTGGGCAAGGGCATAATTCGCAACAATCCAACAGCCCCGTTATTACAATTTTAAAAAAAATTGTTACGAGCTATGGCAAACCCGATTCTCGGCCTTTATTCAAAGGGGAATCTGCTCTCATAACCAACACTGCAATACCTCAATATAAAAAAGGGGTTTTTGTCCGGGGTATGAAAAATCTGACATTAATTTATAAAAATATATATATTTTTTTTCTAAATAAAATTGCATATAAATAATATAGTACAATCTGTACAACATATAAAATAAAAGCATGGTATGTTTTTTTACAATTTAAGATAAGCGTAATATTTTGTACGCTCAGTTAAAAATATGTATTGTTGAATTTGCACGACTAACTTTAATGTCACGACATAAACCCATACCGGTGTCACTAGACACAACATACCGGGGTCACTAACCAACTACCGGTGTCACTAGACACAACATACCGGTGTCACACTAGACAAAACCCGGTGTCACACTGACCAAACCCCGGGTGTCACAACACAACATACCGGTGTAACACTGACACAACATCCCGGTGTCCACTGGGCCCCAAAAACCGGTGTCACCGAAAACATACCGGTGTCACACTGACAACATCCCGGTGTCACACTAGACAACATACCGGTGTCACACTGACAACATACCGGTGTCACTGACACAACATACCGGTGTCCCCTAAAACCAAAACCGGTGTCACACTAGACACAACATACCGGTTCACACTAGACACAACATACCGGTGTCACACTGACAATACCGGTGTCACACTGACAACATCCCGGTGTCACACTGACAACATACCGGTGTCACACTAGACACAACATACCGGTGTCACACTCAACTTTAAACCCTTTAAAGTGTCACACAAGTCTTACTAGTGACCCCCATGTCAGCCCCCACCAACAACGTGTCTTAACTACCATTCTTTCTTGACATGCCTTTGTCTCCTGTCTGCAAACATCCTTGTCTCTTGTTATGACATTTTTTCCAGTGTCACACGACACTTCTCTGCCCTGGCCCTCCTGTCACCTGACACCTTCTCTACTGTGTCACAGGACACCCTTTTTTTTTTGCCATAACCCTTTCTTCTCAAACACTTTTCTCTTTTCTGAACCCTTCGCTGAAATTTTCCCAGGCATGAGTTTTTGATGAGGGGAGGAGAGGGGGGACGAAACGTGGGATTGGTGATGAAGGAGGTGCGAAGGTGGTGGGGGGGAAAGGATATATTGCTTTGTGAGGCTATTTTACGGGGGGTTTGGTTATAAAGGGAGCCGGGGAAAGGGTGGGTAAGCCGTTTGGATGGGTTGGGGGATGGAAGAATGGAATGAAAAGGGATGGGGTTTATCCTTTGTATGTTTGGGAAAAGGGAAATTTTGGGGGTGGTTAAAGAAGTTAAAGGGTGCACCCAAGGGTGAGGGCAACAGGGTATAGGTTTCTTCAGGGTATTTTGGCGCCCGGGGCCCCAGCTTTGGGGGGTTGAGGGGGGATGGGTATTGTCTGGTGTGGGGAGGTGAACATTTATCACGCCATCTATTTTCGTGAGGGTTTGGAAGCAGTGAAAATGGTTTGGGGGTTTGGGGATGGGGGTGGGGGGGGTATCCGTTTTGAGGGCTTTGAGTTTAGATTTGGGAAGTTCTGGAAAGCATACGTAGGGGGATGTCTTATTTGGTGTTGGTTTTTATACATATATTTTGGGGGTTTGGGGACGTGGGGGATGGTTCGAATAAGGGCTTTAGGGCGGGGTTTTATAGGAAAAATGTAGGAATCGGGTTTGTATAGTGGGGGATGGAAAGGGCTTTTTTAGTGGTTATCAAGAATGCAGTGAAAATTTAGGGTGCCAAAGGGGAAAGGTGGTGTTTATTATGGTAGAAGTCCGGGGGGAAATGGGTGGGGGTGGGTGGAGGATAATGTGGTAGGGAGGGGAGGGGGGGGGGGGTTTGTGTTTTAAAGGGATTGGGAGGAGGGGGTAGTACTGGGTATTCTAGGTTCGGCAATAGATCGGGGAAAAGGGCGGGGGGAAATTTTTTGGTTCATGCTCTAGTCTGGGGAAAAAAGATAAAAAAGTAGTGGTATTGTTCATGAACACCTTGAGGGTAAAGGGGAAAATTATGATTATGCTCTAGTGTCTAGTGTAATGTAGTGAGGGGCTATTTGTTTTTTGGGATATGTAATTTATGTTGTAATTATAAGCGTTCATATGTTTGGAACGCTCTTATGTATTAATATGTCATATACCGCTTTAATGTGTAATGTCAGGTTAGAATTAAGGAAATTTTTAGAATAACAGCAAAGGAAAGTAATATGTGTATTTAAGTATATTAATGTTTTTTTATATACGGTTAGGGTGTGGGGCGCAGTGCACTGCGAGGGCAGTGAGAGACAGTCAAGTTTAATTGTTTCATCTTGTGGAGAACATTTGCCTGGTTTGGATTATATGTGTTAACGTAGTCGTTAGTTATTATTGTGATTTTATAATTTACATACTTGACAGAATTCAAGAGGATGCATGGAAATAATGGTACCATGTAATATACAGTTCTGATTGTACAATTTAGTGGTATACAATTTAGTGTAATTTGGGGTGTAGGGTGAGCTATGTATACATATAGTTGGTTTACTCAAAGATTTCAGAGGGAGTTTTGTTAGGAAGGTTAAGGAGGGGGGTATATTGTTTTTGAAAGTTTTGACTAGTGGTTTTTTGTTCAAGAGGCTCCTTGATGTTATGAGCAATATGATGACCATTTATTCGTAACAAGTATAATGTGGTGAGTTTCTATTGTTAGAATATGTAAATTATGTTGGTAATTATAAGCGTTCATATTTTAGAACGTTTCCATGTTGTAATATGTATATATACCTGTTTCTTAATAAAATAAACAAAAAAAAAAAAAAAAATTCCTTTTGAACAGTGTCACACGACTAAAGACCGTCCAGGCCATAATAAAATTGGTGCGTCCATAAAAGCTGGGAAGAAGACTGAGTCAAATGGCCATGGATACAATCATAATCCATCCACAGCTCAGTAATGTAGACCATACTGCAGTCGTGGACCAAGTTAATCCCACGTTCCTCCTAAGTCGTGAATCATACTGCCTTTTGGGGTTCCCCTCCTGACATAAACTATGGTGACGTCCCGGGCGCTGCGGGCCCGAAAACGGATGTGCAGTCCCCAAATGGTCCGTCAACCATTTGCCCAATTATCTTGTTCAGGGATCGCAACACCCCTTGTTAATCCAGACTCGACCCACAGCGCTGGTGCTGCCCAGATTCAGCCCCAAACCTTAGTGTTATCAGACTCCTGGGAAATCTACCACAGCCACCCAAAACCTTAAATATACAACCATCGACAAAACCATGACATTCAGATGAAATGGAGGATTTTCTGGGGGAAAATGCTGGTCTCCTGGAAGCAGGAAGGGGTGGCTCTGGCTTGGGTCTGGGGGTTTTGTGCAGTCCTAGAAACTCAAATTGAGCCAAACTAAAAAATTCCATCTGAAAAAGCGAAATGGGGGCAAATTCTATGTTTGGGCATCTGTAAGCATGGAATATCAGGAAAAACAAATGGGACAGCAAATTTGAGCATCCCAAAAAAATGTCGCGTCCCCCTTTTTTAAAGGAATTTTCGTTCTACCTCCCACTTTTTCCCCCTAAATTTTCCTCTTAAATCCTCAAAAACAGTGCTACAAAACAACTGCCCCCATATCACCCAAAAAAGGGACCAGGAGGTACAGCCCCCATAAAAAACCTTTTTTGACAACCCCCCCCAAATTATTTTTGGGGAAAGAAACAAAGCAAAATGGAAGGAAATAAAAAAATGTCCACCACCTTGAGCCTTTTCTGTTGGCCTTTCCCCATGGACATCAAAACCACAACTACTGATGTTAAAACAAAATTCCCCCCAAAAAACCCGGGAATACTACCTCGTTTATTTTGTTTAAAAGGGCCTTAAGCCACCCCCAAACAAAAAAATACCTTTCTAATGGACTTTTAGAGAAGTCAAATGCGATTTTTGAAGCCTTCACGAGACCCACAAAAAGATCACTTTGACAACGAAAAAAAGGATAAATGGATACAACCATATGCGACAAAAAAAAAAGGGAAAAAAGGGATTTGGCAATTATATTAAGAGTCGCTCATCTGCATAAAATGCTGAACACCACAAATGATTTAGTTAAAGTTCTAACAATAAAGATGAGTCCCAAAAACCCATCATCGTGGTTGTTTTAAGCCACCGGATGCAACCTCCCAACAGTTCAAGGAACAGCTACTAAAAATTTATTACTGTCTGGAAAGCCTTCCAACCCTCCCCAAACATCTTACTGTTTTGATTTCAACCTAAGACAACAAAATGGGAAAAATGTGCAAATAATGTTATATCAAAAAGATCCCTGGGGCAGCGCAGATGATAATCCCCCACATGACCTAAATCTCTCAATAAACACACCCTAAGTCACGATAGGGAACCAACAAGACTGGAAACCCACTTGACCTTTTTTACAAAAAAGAGGACCAGGTAAGGGAAAATAACAATATAAAAAAAACTAATTCCGATTACAATTTAATCAAAATTCAACTTCATACACAGGGTCCTGAAAAAAAAAATGAACGTACCTATGAAAGGGGTCTTCACCAAATACAACCAACTACTAGAACATCAACTGGGATCAGGAGAACCATTTTTAAATGAAAAAAAATTGGGAAGATATCTTAAATAACATGGATCCAAACCAGTGAATTGAGGATCAACTCCCCGGCAGCTAATTGTTCAAAGGCATATTCCCCCAAGAAAAAAGAAAATAAACTGAAAAAGGGAAAAATACTCCCACTCAGAGGACGCGAAGAATCCCGAGCTCCTCAAGAACGCTGATTATTTGATACACAGAAGGGAAGCATGACCAGGAAAATGGAAAGCATCGAGCTTAAGTTAAAGGACTCATACAGGATCCAGGAGATGGAGCAAAAAGCGGTAAGTGAAATTGAAAAAAGACAAAACACGTCTATGGGCCCCTTGCTCAGACAAGATAGGACTTACAGATGACAACAAAGAAATAGTGAATACTGAAACCTCAATACGAATCTGTGTTTGGAGCCACTAATCAGTCTAAAGATCGACAATCCAAATGATATTTTCATGAATGAGCCTCAAAACTCCTCAGTGTATGCCAAAAATTTTACTTTCCCCAACCCCACTGACTTTGGGGAAAGTGACAACATGCCCATGCCCCAACCCCAGGTCAGACTCTGGGAAATCTGTGTTCATTAAGAACTGCCAAAAACCTCTTCTGCGTGCCCCCAAGTATACTATGGAAAGGTGTTAAATGGGTGAATATCATAGTCTCTGAAAACAACACTCCATAAAAATCAACAAAGCATTAGCTAAGAATGTATACCAATTGCTCTAACGTCCCCCATCATAAAAATCTTTGAAAGAGTACTAAGAAGCATGGCAGTAAACCACCTGGATTCCCCAAAACTGCACAATCCAGGGCACGGGTTCAGAGCGGGTTGCTCCTGCCTCCCCTTGCTTGATCACTATGATATGGTCTTGAGACTGAAAACAAACAGAATGCAGATGTAATATACACAGACTTCCCAAAGCCTTTGAAAAATCGATCATATAAATAGCGCAAAAAATGCGTGCAAAAGGGGATGACTGGCAAAGGGGGGGAGATGGATCTTCAATTTTCAAACCAATCGAACACAAATGTAGTGGTAAACAGAGTTAAATCGGAAGCTGCCATAGTGAAAAATTTTGGTCCACTCGCCCCCATCCTTTTCCCTCACCCTCCAGACATGAGATGTAATCCATAGTACCATGTCATCCTTTGTAGACGATCTAGGTCTGCATGGTGACATCCATTGAGGACATGGTTAACCTCCAAGAAGTATAAACCAAGTTTTCCAATGGGCATCGGAAAATATGTTCCAAGAAAATTCCAACTACTACGTTATAAAAACTGGGGGAATAATTAGAACTGAGCATACTAAAAACTCTAATCTACAATAGAGCGGAAAAGTAATATGAAGGACCTGGGGTAATGTCTGAAAAACTCACTTTTTGGGTCACAACAATGTCACGATCACAACTGTGAGAATAATAGGATGAATAATAAGAACGTTTTAAAACAAAGATGTCCTCAATGATGATCCTCTTCAAATTACTTGTTCTTTCTAGGCTGGAATACTGTTGCATTAACATCCCGTTTAAAACAGGTGAAATTACAGATCTAGATAATTTACAGAAACTTTACCACATATAATTTCCGTAAATATCTTACCTAGGGGGAACGCTGGAAGCACTAGTTTTTACTCGCTGGAACGCAGGCGAGAGATATATCATAATCTGCACTTGAAAAACCCTGGAGTCGCCCCTAATCTCCCCGAAAACCCCCTAAAGCAAAGACAGGCAGGCGGTGCAAAATCCCCCCATTGGTACACCATTGGTACACTAAGGAAAACACTAAGTGTCGGGCCCAAGACTAATCAACAGCCCCCCACCATGCATAAGGGTAATTCCAATGACTCCAGGCTGTCTTCAAACGGGGTGGACAGATCAAAGTCGGTCCCAGATCAACCGGTTTGTGGTTAGTATTGACATCCGCACTCATCACCCCCCATCGCCACATCCGCGATCACCCCCCCAAAAACTCCGTACCCCCCTACCCCCATCTCCGCTCAAAACCCCCCCATCAGCCCTCCCCTCACCCCCCCCTCATCAGCCACATCCCCTATCACCCCCTCATCAGCCCATCTCCGCTCA
This sequence comes from Cherax destructor, assembly GCA_009830355.1. NCBI lineage: Eukaryota > Metazoa > Arthropoda > Malacostraca > Decapoda > Parastacidae > Cherax > Cherax destructor. The sequence continues at coordinate 16,050 of WNWK01030323.1, forward strand.
CCACCCCTCATCAGCCACATCTCCACCTACCCCCCCTCACCCATCCCCTCTCACCCCCCCATCAACCCCATCTCCCACACCACCCAATCATCGACACCTTCACCCCCCCAAACCATTTCCCGCCCCTCCCGCTCACAGCACATTCTCACCAACCACAACCTCCTCTCCACCCCCCGTGGGCCCGGGTCCTCCGTCCTGTGCCCCGGGTCCTCCGTACCAGCCCAGGGTCCTCACAAGTACCGGGTCCCCCAGACCTTGCCCAGGGTCCTCACAGTACCTGTGCCCCGGGTCCCCACAGTCCTGTAACCCAGGGTCCTCACAGTACCTGTGCCAGGGTCCTCCCCCAGTACCTGTAGCCCAGGGTCCTCACGTCCTGGCCAAGGGCCTCCCGTACTGTAGCCCAAAGGGCCTCCGTCCTGTAGCCCAGGGTCCTCACAGTACCTGTAGCCCAGGGTCCTCACAGTACCTGTGCCCCGGGTCCTCACAGTCCTGTGGGGTCCCCACAGTACTGTGGCCCCGGGGCCTCACAGTACCTGTAGCCCAGGGCCTCACAGTACCTGTCCCCGGGGCCTCCCAATACCTGGGCCCCGGGCCTACAGACCTTAGCCCAGGGTTCAGATACCTGTAGCCAAGGGTCACAGACTGGGGGCCTCACAGTCCTGTGGGGCCTCACGGCCCCTTGCCCAGGGCCTCGTACCTGGGGGGGCCCCGTACCTGGCCAAGGGGGGTCACAGGAAGGGGGCCCAGGTCGTATTAGCCCCGGGGTCAATCTGTAGCCCAGGGGCCTCCGTATGTAGCCCAGGGCCCTTCAGTCCGAGCCTGGGGTTCACGTACCTGTACCAAGGGGTTTACAGTCCTGAAACCCCGGGGTCACAGTCTTGCCCAAGGACTTACAGTACTTTTAGCCCAGGGCCTCCGTACATGTAGCCCAGGGGCTTCACAGTACCTGTAGCCCAGGGCCTCACAGTCTTTTAGCCCATGGGCTCAAAAAGTGCCCCCTTTGTAGCCAGGGGGGTTCAAATCCTTATCTTTAAACATTTTTTTCCCTTTCCACCCACATGCCCCCCCCATTTACTCTGTCCCTCCAAACCTACAACATTTCCCCCCTCCTCCACCCACCCAATGTTCCCCCCCACACCCTTCCCCCCACTCATTTTAACACTTTTTTTTCCCCCCAATCCCCCCCCACCACACCCCCTTTCCTCCCAAAAATCCAAATTCCCCACCCCAATTCTTTTTATCCACACTTCTCCCTCATCCACTTCTCACCCCACCCCAATTCCCCTTCCCTCCAAATTTTTCCCCCCCACCCTTTTAAAAAATCCCACCCCCCCTTTCCCCACCACCCCCCCCCCACCACCCCCACCCACACCACCCTCCTTCCAAATATCCCACGTATTACCAACGCCCCAATTTTCCACTCACAACTAATATGGGCCACCCCCCGCAACCCTCACCATCTTACACCTCTGCTATAACCATGCTTCCCATTCAACATTTACGCCCCCCACCCACATAACGCCTTCCCCCCCAACTTCCACCCATTCCTCAGATGCCCCCCACTCCTTACTAACACCGTTCCTCCCTCCCACATATTCCCATCAGAAACCTACACCTCAACCCAGAACCCACAACTCCCACTTACTCCTCGGACCCCCATCCCAGCTTCCACCCAAACTTACCACTCACCCCCGGGCCTACCCTCATCACCCGGGCCTCCCTCATCACCCAGGCACCCCCCTCATCACCCGGCCCCCCCACTAAATACTCACACCTTCCATTCACTCGTACACCTTCAGCTTGCCACTCACTCCCCCCCTCACCCCCCCGCACTTTTTCACTAATTCACCTCTCCCACCCATAATGTAATACCTATTTTCAAAGCAGGTGACATTTCCTTACCAATTAAGACCAATAACCCTAACTTATATGGGAAAATTATAAAACAATAATTGCCGGGCAATCGCAGCCATCTTTAAAAGCATAAATTAATCAACGAATCTCAACACGGTTTTACAAATGGGTTTCCTGCCTTACAAATTTAATAACTTTTCACTAAGGTATTTGAGGAGATAGATCATGGTAATGAATATGATATTTTTTAATATGGACTTAGTGAGGCGATGAGTCTAGATCGAGACTATTGGGGAAAATTAAGGCACACGGAATAGGAGGAAATTTTTCCGGGGTAGGGCATGGTTGACAAATAGGCGCAGAGAGTTTGCAAAATGGGGGAAAATCAGGTGGGGCACGTCACAACGGTGTTCCACGGGTCAGTTTTTGGGCCTTTATTCAAAAATCTACATAAACGACATAGATGGATAAATAGAAACAAACAAATTTGCCGATGCCACCAAAATAGGCCTACAATTCATTCAAATGAGGATATTAGACACTCAGGAAAATTTGAATAGACTGATGCAGTGGTGGAGAAGTGGCGATGCGTTTAATATAGATAAATCAAAGTTCTAAATATTGGACGGACAATAACCATGCCACATAAAACTAAATAATGTAGATTTTAAATACACGTTGCAAAAAGGATTTAGGAGTTCTGGTTAGCAAATCTAAAACCAAGACAGCAGTGCATAAATGTTATAATAAAGCCAACAGAACCCTTGGCTTCATATCAAAAGCTAAATAAAGGAGTTCTAAGTTGTTCTTCAACTCTATATACCCTTGGTAAGGCCTCATCTTTTTGCTGCCCGTTTTGGTCACCGTATTACAGAATGGGTATAAATGTCTGGAAAAATACAAAAGGGGGATGACTAAGTTGATCCCCTGTATCAAAAACTTCCCCATGAGGATGTGAGGGGTCTGAATCTGCACTCTCTGAAAGGCGTAGAATTGGGGGATATGATTGAGGGGGTTTTAAATGGAAAACAGGAACAAATAAAGGGATGTAAATGCGTCTAAAAAAATCTAGTATTGGGGAACTAGCAGCAATGGCTTTAATTGGATAAATTCAGATTCAGGAAGGATATGGAAAGCATTGGTTTGGTAATAGAGTTGTCGTGAGTGGAACAAACTCCTAGTACAGTTATAGGGGCTAAAACGTTTTAGTTTTAAAAATAGGCTGATAAATATGAGTGGGTGTGGGTGGGTGGGGATTGTCCTGACTAGCTTGTGCTACTAGATTGATCCGTGCCCCTTTTTTAAAGTAATGTAACCTGACCTGGCTGGGTCTGGGCATTGGCTTAAGCCGGTGGGAGACTTGGACTTCCTAGGGGCCAGTGGCCCTTCGGGTGTTACTGCTTTTTATGTTCTTATATTCTTATAACTAACCCCTTTTTAAAAACCCCCCTTCTCCCCCAATAAAAATACACCTCCATTCCCAAACCATCTTCTTCCCCACCACTGCCTCTCACCTTCAGTTCCCCCCCCACCACCCCCATCACTTCAATTAGTACTCACTTTTACTCCCCCCCCACCCCCTCACCCCCCAAATCTCCTTTCCCTTTCCCCACACCCCCCCTCCCTTTCCCAACTGCTCACCTTCAGTCTTCCCCAAATCCCCTCACCACTCAACTCTCATAGTCTTTCCCACCCCACCACCTCCCTTCACTTCCACCACCCAATCTACTTTTAAAAATACCCAAACCTCACCCCCTCTTACACACCTTTCCCTACACAACATCCACCCCCAAAATGCTGTAACTACACATCACTATCTGCTGCCCATCCATCCCCCAAATTTCCCACCTTCACACACCACCAACAATCACCAGCACTCACTAGCACTCATTGTATTCAACAAAACCCAATAACACTCATTAGCACTCATAGCCCCACTAACACTCACCAGAACTCCCCGCACTCATCAACATTTACCAGCACTTTTTTCCGTTAATACTCAGCAGCGCTGGGTGGGGTAAATGGACTTCGCTTGTTGACTGTCTTCCTACGTCAGAAAAATGAGCTTTGACTATTGGACCAGATGAAGCCTGATACACATTGGACGAGGTGAGGTCTGCCCAAGGGTGGACGGGTGAGGGCTGCCATGGGTGGACGAGGTGAGGTCTGCCACAAAAATGGACGAGGTGAAGTCTGCCACAAAAGTGGACGGGTGAGTTCTGCCCGAGTGGACGGGGGGGGGTCCCAAAAATGGACGGGGGAGCCCCACAAAAAGTGGACGGGGGGAGGTCTGCCCAAAAATGGACGGGTGAGGGCTGCCACAAGAGTGGACGGGTAGGGTCTGCCACAAAGTGGACGAGGTGAGGTCTGCCACAAAAAATGGACGGGGGGGTCTGCCACAAAAAGTGGACGAGGTGAGGGCTGCCCAAAAAGTGGACAGGTGAGGTCTGCCACAAAGTGGACGCGGTGAGGGCTGCCACAAAGAGTGGACGAGGGGAGGTTTCCACAAAGAGTGGACGAGGGGAGGTCTGCCACAAAAGTGGACAGGTGAGGTCTGCCACAAAATGGACGGGGGAGGGCTGCCACAAAAAATGGACGGGTGAGGTCTGCCCAAAAAGTGGACGAGGTGAGGTCTGCCACAAAGTTTGGGCGAGATGAGGTTTCCACAAAGTGGACGAGGTGAGGTCTGCCACAAAGTGGACGAGGTGAGGGCTGCCACACAAATGGACGATGTGGGCCTGCCATAAACACTCTGATTAGCAAATAAAGTAAGATCTCTCCAAACATTATTACCAGACGAGGTGAGACCTCAAACAAGCTAGTGGACAAAGGTGACATCTGCCCACGCACTCTAGCTAGTGGACAAGGTGACATCTGCCACACAAGCACTCTGGCTAGTGGACAAAAGGGGACATCTGATACACAAGCATCTGGGTAGTGGACAAGGTGACATCCCACACAAGCACTCTGGCTAGTGGACAAGGTGACATCTGCCCACAAGCACTCTGGTTAGTGGCCAAGGTGACATCTGCCACGCACTCTGGGTGTGGACAAGGGCATCTGCCCACAAAACTCTGGTTGTGGGCCAAAGGGGACATCTGCCCCCGCACTCTGGTTAGTGGCCAAAGGGGACATCTGCCACACAAGCACTCTGGTTATGGCCAAGGTGACATCTACACAAGCACTCTGGCTAGTGGCCAAAGGGGACATCTGCCACACAAGCACTCTGGCTAGTGGCCAAAGGGGACATCTGCCACACAAGCACTCTGGTTAGTGGCCAAGGTGACATCTGCCCGACAACACTCTGGTTAGTGGGCCCAAAGGGGAAACTGCCAGACAAGCACTCTGGCTGTGGCCAAAGGGGACATCTGCCACACAAGCACTCTGGTTAGTGGCCGGGGGGAATATGGCTTTAAGTACAATTTATACTACGTGATCGCATGCAACCGCATTCCTCCCTGCATCAGTAAGGAGCTATAACTCAGTACCTCATTGCTTGTTCATATGAGTACCCCTTCTTGACACCGGGTGTCTGCTAGTGTGTGTGCTTGGGTCTGCAAATTAAAGTGAGAGGAAAACCCCGAGTAAACTACTATGCATTTATGGGTTGCCCTTGAGCTTCGGAGTGTCACAACCAGGCTGGTTTACACCTTACTAGAGTTTTTAAAAGGGTGACTAGAGCTATAGCTATATTTTTCATTATTATAAAGCCTACTGCATTATGGTGTTTTTGAATCCACTGTTTATGTGTGAATAACTGTGAATATGTTTAGCACTGGAAATTTGTGGTTAAGGGTGATGGTGAACAATCTTTTCTCATTTTTTTGATTGCTCTATTAAGCTTGTGCTGGTTTTTTTCATGGCAAGGCACTATATAATTTATGACTACCAGTGTTCGGGGCAGTGAGGTCTACCCCAAAAAAAAAAAAAACAGTCTGGTAGTACACTTGGGCCCCCCACACAAGCACACACTAAAAATATAGTGTTACATTGACTTCCCATAAATCCTGTCTTCTAAGTGGATTATAATGAGATTTTGCCATGACTGTTAAGATCATGTTAATGTAGGTTAGTAAGGTAGCAGTTCCCAAAGGGGAACGCATTTGCAATTTCAAGGCCTGTTACACCGTCAAGGAACAACCAGACAATCAAAAGCAAATGCAGATTCTGGAAAGCCATACTTTACCCGTATATTCCTTCTCCAATAATATGTGCCTTTTATAGATTTAAATCAGAAGAATAACAATAATAAACCTAGAGTAAAAAACCACCCTCAGAAGGCTTTACACCTCGGAACAGACAAAAAAAAGTACGGTGAAAGATCAGCTTGAGTGAGTATCGACCTCCCAGATTTTCAAGCAAAAATCACCTCAGCTAGGGCCAGCTCTCACGCTATTGGTTGATTCAACTGGATAATTAAGAGGCTTTGGCCCCAGAGCTGCTATTTCTAATTGCCAGTTTGCCAGTGAAAAATACCAATGGTGTGTGAGGAGAGTACTGAATAAATTTACTCGGCACACGTCACATTCCAATCACCCTTGATAGGAACTGCCTTGTTTTTTAAACAGCTGGATAAAAGAACCCATCCCTGTGCACTGTAAAACTTTTACAGTTAAAACCCTTCCGATAATAATAAAGTTCCCTAGTAATCGTAGTTTTTGGGGAGGGTTTAAAGCCTGTCGACTGCACCACAAGCCTTTTTTTTAAATAGACAGTAATTAATCCCCAAAAAGCTCTCAATACATATACAAGAATCATACACTAATCACTATGCATACTCAGTTGATATTTTTAATAATAACATTGTTAATAATAAATAGTGATAATAATTTAAACTGTAAAAAAAAACTATTAGGCAATTTTGATGGTAATACAACAGAGGCGATAAAATTAAATAATATTTCATTTCATAATTAATATTTATTAAACCCTAAAAAAAAGTTGTGATGTTTAAAGCTGAGAACTATTGGGGGAAGGCTAAACTTTTTGGCCCTTCGAGGTATGGTAGTAGGCTCTATCCTCTTTCGGGTTTTTTGGTTATATTTTTTTTTTGAAAAATTGAACATTTTTTTCCCAAAGGGGGGTCTTAGTCCATGATGAGCCATTACAACCTTGGGTCGTTTGACGAAGACCTTCAACTGGCTTACCGGTGGGTAGATAATGACGAGTAAATAGATGTAAATAATGACACTGGTAGTAGAGATTCTTTTTAAATATTAAAGGGTTCTCTTCTACCAGTGCCTTTTTCAAGATATCATTTATTTCGTAAAATAAATCCGTGTTCAACAGTTTTCCCGGGATTTGATCAGCCAATGGATTGATGGAAATAAACTCTGTGAAATCTGGTGTTATAGAGAACATTTATATATTTTATTTAAGTGTTTTTTAGATTGTGCCTTAATTTGAGTTTAAGAAACATTGCATCTGCTGAATAGAATGGGCGGATGCAGAGGCAGCATTTGCTCAGTATTACGAACACAGGTAAAGAATGGCCTGTGAGACCTGGTCGTAATGGGAATGTGGAGCAAACAAAACTCAACAGTAGACTATTATTTATTTTGCCTTCAGCAGATGAAAATACAGGTTTGTAAATATGTACAATATGTCAGATAGAATATAAGTGCACCAAGGTGACAGATAGCAAAACAGAAGCCAAAAGTGTGCATCGTGTTAAACCAGCAGCTAGGCAAGTCT
>WNWK01030324.1:0-23597 GCA_009830355.1 Cherax destructor
TCTACACTTCGCCTTCTGTGTGGAAAAGCTTTTTCTTTTTATAATCTACATTAACCCCTTCTGTGGGTATTAAGCTTGTTTCCCCTCTATAATCTACACTTAAGCCGCCTTCTGTGGTATTGCTTTTTCTTTATAACTACACTTAAGCCGCCTTTGTGGGTATTGCTTTTTTTTTTTATAATCTACCACCCCCCTTCTGTGGGTATTAAGTTTTCTTTTAAAAACACACTTAAGCCGCCTTCTGTGTGGTTTAATTTACTTTTTATAATCCCTTAAGCCCCTTTGTGGGTTTATTTTTATTTTCTCTATAATCTACATTAAGCCGCCTTCTGTGTGGTATTAAGCTTGTATCTTCTCTATAATCTACACTTAAGCGCCTTCGGGGTATTAATTTAAATTGTCAGCGCCATTTAAAAATTTAAACCCCAAAAGAAAACCAAAAGAGAATTTGCGACGTTTCGGTTTCCCCTTGGACCATTTACAAGACTTGTAAATGTCTAAATAGGGCCAAACGCGCTTTTTGTCTCCCCTAGGGCTGGTTATTTAAAGTCTTTAATTGCTGCAGCATATCTTGGAGTTGTTAATTTTTATCCAGCTTTTTTCTGCACAGGAAATTGTCCTATTTCGTGGCGGAAAAAATGTGATTTTTGTATGGTCACGAATACTTACCAGTTAATTTTTTAAAGTTTTTTCCTCCCATGAACCATAAACTAATCATTTTTTATCTCTGCACAGAGTTCCTGTTGGGTGACGACCTGTTGGTGGTGCCTGTGGTGGGGAAGGTGCCACGCCCGGGGGGTGGCCACCTGGATCATGGCCAGGCGGGCACTACCGAGTCATCGGGGGCCTCTAATCCACTGAGCATCACACTGGGTATTGTCTATTTCACTCGCCAGTCAAATAACTGAGGAAACACTAAGAAATGAAACAAAATTAAATTTCAGGTTTTAAAAATTTTTTGAAAATGTAAAGAGTCAGAACAAAAATTTTAAAAATGTAACAGAGTCTGTAACAATTTTGGAAGTGTAACAAGTCATGTATTGTTTTTTTTTTTTATCATTAATTTTGGAAAAGATGCATAAAAATGTATAACATTGTAAACTACTATAAAATTTGTATAACATTGTAAACTACAAGTTAAAATTTTAATAACATTTAAACTACTAGTATAATAATGTATAACATGTAAACTACTAGTATAATAATGTATAACATTTAAACTCATATAATAATTAAACATTGTAAACTACATATAATAATGTAAAACATTGTAAACTACTAGTATAATAATGTATAACATTGTAAACAAATAGTATAATAATGTATAACATTGTAAATACTAGTATAATAATGTATAAAATTGTAAACTACTAGTATAAAAATATAAACATTGTAAACTACTAGTATAATAATGTATAACACTGTAAACTACTAGTAAATAATGTATAACATTGAAAACTACTAGTATAATAATGTATAACATTGTAAACTACTAGTATAATAATGTATAAAATTGTAAACTACTAGTATAATAATATATAAATTGTAAACTACTAGTATAATAATGTTAAAATTGTAAACTACTAGTATAATAATGTATAACATTGTAAACTACTAGTATAATAAATATAAATTGTAAACTACTAGTATAATCAAAAGTAAAAAGAGTTGAATTTTAATACCCACTAGTCAACCCCTTTTGGTATATACCTGGAGTTTACCTGAGAGGGTTTTTGGGGGTCCGCGGCCTGGTCGAGACAGCCTCGGGTGGATCAGGGGCTGATCAACCAAGCTGTTAATGCAAACTGAGACACAAAGGTAAATGTAAATTTTGTGAATTATTATTAGGAAGAAAACGTGAAAAATTTTGTTTCTGAAAAGACTTTTAAAATTGATTATTGGTAACAATACCGAGATTTTTTTTTTTGAATTTAATAAACTTATTTAAAAAAAAATGGGGGAACTTAAAACTAACGATTATATGATAATTATATGAAGAAATATTAACGAAAATTTAAATGACAGTTAGTTTATTAATTATAGAAGAGAACAGGTTATAATCATAACTATAATTTTAAAAGGGGTGGACGGGTTGAAGGAAGGTTCCCCCGGGAGATGACCAAAAGCTACTAGACGTTCAGTGGTCTTTTTATCATCTATTGTACCCATACAGCTACGTATCCCAGAACGTGATACGGTCAAGTTTTTGGCCTCCGTTTAACCGTCGAGTCCTGGAAACCTCACATTACCTCTCTGAAGGCGACTTGTCATAGCCGGCTGAACCTCCTAAAACCCTCCCACATCTTTCATGGGGGCTGATGTAGAACTCTCCTTCGCCTACATTCCCCTAATTTATCGAAACTCGATTATGGTGACCAGAATATTCGGCGGCCTCCTGCCACTCTTTCCAGCCTTAATCCCATCCATCACCAGGGATTACGCTTATGCCTTGGTGCTGTCCCTTTCCCCCGGGTTTAGCCCCTATGAGAAGCGAACATTCCATCCTTTGGGCCGATCGTCACGATGCACATTGCATTGCTATTATGTTTGCTCATGACCTCCGCAATCCTTCCTGTTAAGATTGTTACAGATGTTAGTAGACGCTCTTTATTTGTTCGTCGCCCCTGTTTACTTCGTCCCTTTTTCTTCGTCTACATTCACTCTGTCTTCCCCTTTAGCTCCCACCTCTATATGTTCATGACATCTCCCTTTTCCTACCCCTGGGAAGTTCCTGCTCCGTGTTTTTCTATTCCCTTTTTTACCTTGCGCGAAAGCCCAACTACCACGGCTTCTCGCTCTTTCTTTTTAGACCATTTCCGTTCTCATTCCCATGCCATCGCAGTGTACACCGATGGTTCAAAGTCATCAGACGGCGTCGGATTCGCAGCAGTGTTTCCGAAGATTGTACGAGGGGCATCTATTACCCCCGGCTAGCCCTATTTACGGCTGAATTGTATGCCATTCTGGCACTTATCCTATTGGGATCATGCCTGTATCACCATTTGTGGTCGTTTCAGACTTTAGTGCTTTACAGGCTATCCGTAAATTGATACACCTCACCCCCTAGTTCTTCGTATCCACCTTTGGTTACGCCGTGTATCTTTAGCAAGCATAAAGATATTGTCTTTTGTTGGGTCCCTGGTCATGTTGACGTACAGGGCAATGAACAGGCAGACACTGCTGCGCGGTCAGCAGTACATGACCTTCCAGTTTCATATAGAGGTGTTCCTTTCACGGACTATTTTGCGGTCATTGCTACGCACCTTCGCACCCGTTGGCAACAACGCTGGTCTGACCTGCTGAATAACAAACTTCATTCTATTAAACCGGTTATAGGTTTCGGCCTTCTTGTCACCACGTCGAGGTTGGGAGACTACTCTCTCCCGTCTTCGCATCGGCCACACTCCGTCTTACTCACGGGTATCTCATGGAGAGGCTCCTGCCCTCTCTGTGAGCATTGTCAGGTTCCAGAGTCTGTCGACATATATTCTGCTGACTGCCCACTCTATCAACGAGCACGCAGAATTTACTCCAACGCACACCTGCTCTACGGCCCTTTCACCTTCCCTTCTTGCAGATGGACCCTCCTTAATCCTGACTTCATTGACTTTTGACAGAAACTGACTTACTACACAAACTCTGAAGATTATACCTCAGCACCTCCCCCAAAAACCTTCACTGATCTCTTGCTACCTCCACCCCTGCACATCCACCGTCCTGCTGCACTCCATACCCTACTAATCATCAATCTCCCGCTTATTGCATTCTCCCCGCATCCTGCAATAACCTGCAGCATTGTAAACCTTGTGGTTTAGCGCTTCTTTTGATTATAATAATAATAATAATCGAGCCGGGTCACTTAAACTAAACCCGTCAGGAAACACTTGTCCTGCTTCCTGACACACATTATACCTAACTGAAGTTTACAACGTTACTTTGTTTAAAGGACAATGTCATTAACATGAAATTCGTTCCTGAGTTAGTGAGTCTACAAGACGCTTGACAATCAGTACTGGTGACACATCAAAAAGGGCAAATGAAATTTAAGTTTGTAAAACAGGTCAAGTGTTTCCCTCACAAACTGACTCCTCTTTATTCCATCTGAAAAGGGCATATAGCATTCCAATAATTTTATATATATATATATATATATATATATATATATATATATATATATATATATATATATATATATATATATATATATATATATATGCAAAAAGATCACAGTAAACAGGTGATATCAAAAAAGAAGACAACCACATGAAAAATAGAGGAATTCCAAGCGCTTTCGTGAAAACTCACATTATCAAGGGAAAATTTTAAAAGGAAACATGACAAGAGGGCTTATATAAGGGGAAGGCTACACCCCCACAGTCACAATACACTAACAAAGACTACACCTCACAGTAGCGTAACATCTCAAGACTTTTGTGAAAGGAACATAAGAAAGGACCTGGGAAAATTTTTCCCAAGAATTAAGATTAGTCCAATTTTATTAAATTCTTCCCCTTATATGCCCCTCTTGTCGTTTCCTTTATAGTTCCTTGATAATGTGAGTTTTCACGAAAGCGCTTGGAATTCCTCATTTTTTCATAGTGGTTGTCTTGCAAAAAATATATATATATATATATATATATATATATATATATATATATATATATATATATATATATATATATATATATATATATATATATATATAAGTGTTGCAGTAAAAATATAGGTGAACAGTATTTGGATAAGGGTAAAGAGGTTTTTGTGGCATTTATGGATTTGGAAAAGGCGTAAATAGGGTGGATAGGGGGCAATGGCGATTTAGGTGTATGGAATAGAGGTAGGGTTAAATGAAAGCATGAAGATTTTATGAGGATAGTGAGGCTCAGGTTAGAGTGTGTGGGGGAGAGAGGGAGATTATTTCTCGGTAAAAGTAGGCCTTAGACAGGATGTGTGATGTCACCATGGTTGTTCAATATATTTTAGATGGGGTCGTAAGAGAAGTGAATGCGAGGGTCTTGGCAAGAGGTGTGGGGGTTAAAAGACAGAATCAAATACAAAGTGGAGCTTGTCACAGTTGCTTTTGCTGATGACACTGCTTTTGAGAGATTCTGAAGAGAAGTTGCAGAGCTTGGTGGATGAATTTGGTAAGGGATGTAAAAGAAGAAAATTGGAAAGTGAATATAGGAAAGAGTAAGGGGATGAAGATAACAAAAAGATTAGGTGAAGAAAGATTGGGTATCAAATTGGAGGGAGAGAGTATGGAGGAGGTGAATGTATTCAGATATTTGGGAGTGGACATGTCAGCAGATGGGTCTATGAAGGATGAGGTGAATCATAGAATTGATGAGGGGAAAAGGGTGAGTGGTGCACTGAGTCTGTGGAGACAAAGAACTTTGTCCATGGAAGTAAAAAAGGGAAATGTATGAGAATATAGTTATACCAACACTCTTATATGGGTGAAGATGGGTGATGAATGTTGCAACGAGGAGAAGGCTGGAGACAGTGGAGATGTCGTGTCTGAGGTCAATGTGGTGTGAATATAATGCAGAGAATTCGGGGTTTGGGAAAATTTGGAGGAGGGGGATTACCAAAACTATTATCCAAAAGCTGAGGAGGGGTTGAGGTGGTTCGGACATGTAGAGAGAATGGAACGAAACAGAATGACCTCGAGAGGTATAAACTGTAGGAGGGAAGGCGGGGTAGGGGGCGGCCTAGGAAAGGCTGGAGGAGGGGGTAAAAGAGGTTTTTGTGGGGGGGCTTGGGCTTCCAGCAAGCATGCGTGGGGTATTTGATAGGAGGAATGGAGACGAGTGGTTTTTACTTGACGCTGTTGGGTGAGCAAAGTAAATTTAGAAGGGATTCAGGGAAATCCAGCAGGCCGGATTTTAGTCCTGGGGATGGGAAGTACAGTGTCTGCACTTGAAGGAGGGGGTTAATGTTGCAGTTTTTTTTAAATGTAGTGTAAAGCATGCCTCTAAAAACAGTGATGGAGTGGGAAAGATGATAAAGTTTTCTTTTCGGGCCACCCTGCCTGGTGGGAATCGGCCGATGTGTTAATAAAAAAAAATATATATATATATATATATATATATATATATATATATATATATATATATATATATATATATATATATATATATATTCCCTACGAAAGCAAAAGACTCGGCAAGATGTAACATCCCAATGAAAAACAGGGGTGCCACTAGAGTTGAGAGACAACACAATAAGTGCGGGGCCCAAGACTGTCAACTGCCTCCCAGCATACAAAGGGGATTACCAATAGACCCCTGGCTGTCTTCAGCACGCACTGACAGGCACCAAAGTGACTTCCCTGACCACCCGGGCTGTGGTTCTACTTTGGGACTACGTGCGCCAGCAGTAAAAAGCCTGGTTGATCAGGCGATTTTTTAAAACCTCCAAAAATTTCCCCTTACAATTGAATCGCATGTACTGTGAATGTACTTTTAAGTCACATTTACAAAAAGTCGTGCTATATGAAGGCGCCTCATTCTCTCCCCTTATTAAACGGAGACTGTCAGAGCAAAACTCTAATTTTCACATTCCCAAAAAAAAAAAATTGTATTCAAACAAGGAAGAGAAAAAAACAAAATAATGGTGGAAAACTATATTAAAAAAACCTGAGGAAAGGTGTGCAAAAATAGTGATAAGTAATTTTGTTTTAATAAGATCATTAGAAAGATAATGGAAGAGCCAGGAAACAGTAATTTGGGTAGTAGTGATGGTAATAATTATTATAATAGAAACCAACTCTAGTTCTTCTCTTTTTAATTAGTAATGCACACGTTACCATTACATCAAAGTAACTCCCAAGTTTTCAGGCCTGAAGTACAGCTTGATACAGCAGCAAGTGGATACAGAAAACCTTCTTATATTGGCCTAACCTAAACTAGAAACAAATTAAGGTAGGTTTGTACGTCCTTCTTAGCAGATAACCTTTGTATGGACCACAAGGTGTGTTATCAACTCCTCATGTACTCCATTTTACAACGTGTTTGGTGGTGCATTAATGAGCAGTCGTACGCAGGTACACACCAGTCACCATTTTTCCCAGTCTTCACGGGATACCTTGATATCCTACACCTGCATACTGGCGGGGTACCTTGATATCCTACACCATACTGAGGGATACCTTGATATCCACCCGCTACTACTGGCGGGATACCTTGATATCCTACACCTGCTACCCCACTGGCGGGATACCTTGATATCCTACACCTGCTACTACTGGCGGGATAGCTTGATATCTACACCTGCTACTACTGGCGGGATACCTTGATATCCTACACCTGCTACTACTGGAGGGATACCTTTATATCCTACACCTGCTACTACTGGCGGATACCTTGATATCCTACACCTGCACTACTGGCGGGGTACCTTGATATCCTACACCTGCTACTACTGGCGGGATACCTTTATATCCTACACCTGCTACTACTTGGATAGCTTGATATCCTACACCTGCTACTACCGGCGGGATAGCTTGATATCCTACACCTGCTACTACTGGCGGGATCCTTGATATCCTACACCTGTTTCTACTGGCGGGATACCTTGATATCCTACACCGCATACTGGCGGATACCTTGATATCCTACACCCCACTACTGGCGGGATACCTTGATATCCTACACCTGCTACTACTGGCGGGATACCTTGGGTTCCACACCTGCTACTACTGGCGGGATAGCTTGATATCCTACACCTGCTACTACTGGCGGATACCTTGATATCCTACACCTGCTACTACTGGCGGGATACCTTGATATCCTACACCTGCTACTACTGGCGGGATAACGGGTATCCTACACTCACATTGCGGATACCTTTATATCCTACACTGCTACTACTGGCGGATAGCTGATATCCTACACCTGCTACTACTGGCGGGATACCTTGGGTATCCTACACCTGTTTCTACTGGCGGGGTACCTTGATATCCTACACCTGCTACTACTGGCGGGATAGCTTGATATCCTACACCTGCTACTACTGGCGGGATACCTTGATATCCTACACCTGCTACTACTGGCGGATACCTTGATATCCTACACCTGCTACTACTGGCGGGATAGCTTGATATCCTACACCGCCTGTCACTCTGCTCAAAAAACAAGTGAGTAAATAAGTATTTCTAGGTCATGTGGATATATTTGTCTGTGAAGTGTGTCGTCACTTATTCTGACGAAAATGTTTCCCCGCCCACCTTCCCATGTCTTGTGTGACTTTGATACCACAGCCACCTTTTAAATAATTTTTTTAATGAACTCACCACTTTTATATTAGTAATAAAATCTACTTTGGGAAAATCTAAACCTATTTTGACTAATCTAGGATAACCATGAAAAAGTTACAATAACTTATGATTAAATAGAATAACTCAGCATAACCCAGGTTACATGTAGTCGCTTATGGGGGGCACCGCCCCGGGTACCCGGTTCCAGACCAGGGGATAGCTGTGACAAATCTAACTCAAGTGATTTGTTTGCATTCTTGTTATGACGAATTTGTGAATCTTGGATGGATCATCATGTGTAAGAGTCGTTGGGAGACACCGTGTTGTTTTTTAACTAATAAACAATTTCAAGAGTCGTGTCAGGAGACACTGTTGTTTCTTCACTAATAACCAATTTCAAGAGATTTTCAGGAGACACTGTGTTGTTTCTTCACTAATAACCCACTACAAGAGTCATGTCAGAGACACTGTTTTTTCTTCACCAATAACCCACACTTTCCACTACAGTGTTACCCGGCTTGGGACGCCGGTAAACACTTTTGGTTGAGGTTTTTGGGAAGCCATTTACCTGAGCAATGCCAATGTCCTGTTACCAGCAATCCTGGGGATACATACGGTATTATCAATGAAGAATCATGGCATTTCGTTTTAACGGAGCGGCGAGGATCTTTGTCAAATTTGGTGTAAGCGGCGTTATGAAAGGGTTGTTGATCAAATCCGGGACCAACGAATTGAGGTTAACCCAGCCTTGAAGTGAGCTTATGGGACGGTTCGATACTACACATGGATAAGAATACAAACATCCCATTCGAAGCAGACGAGATGGTTGTTCATGACACTTTTAGTCGTTATGAGTTATACATGCAGAACAGCAGGAAGGTGGTCCCAAGGTCTATATGCGGTCTGCTGGAAGGTTGCTTTTCTGAAAATGTCTTTGCGTTGCAAATATCATCGTATGTACTGAGGGATGAGTTCCATACGCAAAAGGGGGTTACATACACAGGCCAGCAGAGGACATGCCACATTTGTGGTGCGGCTGGACATATGGCGGCAAACTGTGATCAAACGTGGCAGCAGAGGCGCCGCAGTGTGGACGGGGGCGATAAAGGAAAGCAAAGGGAGCGACCAGATGGAGGCTGAGCGGAGCCGCGTACCACGTTACCCACCGTGTCACAGGTGGAAGCATCAGGAAGTCCAGGGGTAGAACCTGGGTGAGGAAAAGGGTTGTGTGTGCCTGAACCGCTCTTACAGGAAATCAGTGAGTGCGGGATTGTCCTTTATCGGTGGATATGCCGAACATTGTTACAGAGCAGAAAGGGTTAGGAGAAAGTGCTGTGTTACAGGAAGATGGGTGCATTGGGCTGTCACTCAGCCTGGGGCGAGATTGGGTGTGGAGGTACACAGAAACGAGGAAGGGGAGGGGGAGGAGATGGAGGCCATAGAGGAGTCTAGGAAAAGGTTAATGGCTCACCTGAGGAGGATGTCCTGACACCAGGGCAGTGAGTTAGTAAAAAGGCGTGGGTTGAGGTGGCTAAAGGTGGCAGAGTGGGGATTAAGGGAAAGGAAGTGGGGAAGGGGAGCACAGGTAAGGCTGAGAAGCCTGGCAACCTGAAGGGTTTGGGCACAGAGAATGCAGAGGCAAAAGAGGAAAACTGCCTTCACTCTTTCAGGTGTTTAACCATGAATGTGAATGGCCTCCGAGCGGAGGTCAAGCGACGATGGGTTGAAGTGACGCTACGATGACTGAATGTTGATGTATGCTTCTTACAAGAGCATAATCAAAAGGTATGGAAGAGACTTGAGTTTGGGAAAGGGTAGTTCGAGTGTTTTTAAGGGGGAGGGTGGTAGGAATCAAAAGACTAGCCCTCTTTTCGGGGGTTTTCAGCCTGGGGGGAGGGGGAAGGGAGGAGAACAGTGCAAGTATATGGGGTTTGGGGTGGGGTCACCATATGTTTAATATGAGTATTTTATGCTGGCGATGCCTTGCAGGAGGATTAAGGGGGCAGTTTGTCAGGGACGAATTAGTGTATTTTTGTGGGGTTTACCTTGATTACCATTATTGGGAGATTTGAAAATGTGTAATTAGGAATAAGGATGTGAACCAAGGAGGGTGGGGTGTTTTGGGGGCCTTAGGGATGTCTTGGGCATGGTGGGGGTGGTGGGTATAAAATGGAGGGAGGTATCGTTGAACATACATTCATATGACATGGTTACAGGGGGGAGGCTAGACAGGGTATGTGATGAGGGTCATAACTGTGTGTTCTGTGGATTATATAGATGTGGGGGTTTTTCCCCAAACATCGGGGTGTACTTACAACGTTAGGGCTGGCAGGGGTTGTTAAAACTACCCCGTTATTGGAAACTTTAAAGTTCGATTATTAAAGGGAGTGAAGCAGGGAGGGGGTTTTGGGGATGGTGGGAGAGGCGGGGGATGGGAGGGGAGGGATCGGTAGAGGGTGATATATGTCAGTGGTGGACTGAACAGGCAAAGATGGCTATATGCACGTATTATAAGCAGGGGGAGGGATGATTACAGTTCCGCTTTGGGTTACAAAAGTATCTAGAGAGTCAGTTGTGGGATTGTTATGCGGGGAGGGGGGTTTTAGTACATGGATGACATAGTGGGTTTGAAGGTTCAATTATGTGACCTACAAAATGATCGATTTGGGATTAAAAGAAGGAGGGTAGTGATGATGTTTTAAGGAGATAGACCATCTGTGACAGTTTTGGGGGGGAAAAGAAGGAAGGGATGACAATAATGTCTTTAAAGGTATGTAGGGACTTAGTGAGGTATAAGTGGGACAGGAATTATTGATTATGGAAGCTATTTTGAATAGGTGGGTGACTGGTTTATAGGTTATTTGTCCAAGGGGATAGCTGAGAGTGGGGCCGAGACGTAGTTTTGGAGGGAATCAGTGTGGTACTGAGGAAGTGGAGAGGGTGGGTATGGAGGGAGAATAAAAGGGAAAAGGAAGTGTGGACAGCTGTGAAAGGGATGAAGCTTGGGAAAGCGCCAGGGGTAATGGGGTCCCGAGTGATTTTTATGTTCATAATTGGGAGGGCTGAGGCAGTGTTTGACTAGGTTTAATTCAATGAAAAGGACGGGTAATATGAGCATTGATCAACATACTGGTGTAGTCGTGTTAGTCCCTAAGAGTAAAGGGGGGAGAAACAGAGATATTGGGCTATATCCCTGCTCGTGCAGAATATAAGATTTTTGGAGATTTTGGGAAACAGGATAAAAAAAAGTATTGGGGAGGGCATTGCACAGGGGAATTTGGTATACTGGGAAGGTGTATGAGGATGGGCCATGGTAGGATTAGGGATTTTGTGGAGGGACGGGGGGTGTGTTGGTTTTGGAAACCTACGATAACGTAGAGGGGGAAAATGTTATTAGCGTGTTACAAAAGCAGGGTTTTGTGAGGAAATCGGGGGGGGAAAACTTGTATGATGGGGCATTGGTACGTGTTCAGGTGAATGGGGGTGGGGGAGGTAGTAGGGATGGAAAAGGGTTTGCAACAGGGCTGCCCCCATCCAACTCCTTTTGCTCGTTTACAGACCCCTTCTATAGGCTGGTAACTAAGGTTTTTAAGTGGACGTGGATAGTGACTGAGTGTCTTTAAAGGTATAGTGGGGTATGTGGATGATACCACAATTCGGGGGGGGTGAGGAGGGTTTTAGCTGGGGTAGGATTATAGGTATTTGGAGCAGCAATGAAGATGAGGGTAAATCGTGAAAAAATCAAAATTGTTGGAAGTTGGAATGGGGGGGGGTGTTTTGGGGGGGAGAAGTATGAGGATCGTTGTGAATAGGATAAAAATTTGTGGGATTTTTTATTGTAATGAGAGAAAGTTAGCTAGGGTTACGAATTTGGCAAAGGTGTGGAGGCTGCAATGAGGTGCATGGGGAGGGCGGGAGGCCAGGGATGTTACCTTATTGCAAAAGAGTGTTTGGGGTTAATATGCTCATTTATAGTAAATTATGGCACATGGCAGCGGTATATCCATTATTAGGGGGAGGATATAGATGGGGTTACAAAAGAGGGTTTTGGGGGATCATTTGGGGGTATGGGCATCATTGGTTAAATAAGAGGGTTGTAATGACGCTGGTGTGTAAGGGGGTCTGGGGCTCGACTGCATAGGTACATTGCAGGGTATTTATGTGAAGCAGAGGTACTTGTAGGGGGGTGGGAGAGAGGAAGTTCGTGGGGCGGTAATGCGAGAGGTTTGTAGGTGGTGGGGAGGGAATGCCCTTTGGCATGCGAGGCAATGTTGAGATGTTTATTAGCTGTCAGGGAACCGGGAATTTAAGGGAGGTGTTGGGGGTATGGGGTGTCAATGGGGGGTTGGGTTTGGGGGGGAGGTTTCCCAATGTATGATTGGGAGGCAGTGTGGGAGAGTTGTAAGTTGTGGTTGCCGGGGAAGGTGAGGGAGACAGTTTTTCGTTTTTTTTGCATGGGATTTTAGCATCCCGGGCTCAGTTGTGTACTATGGGGGGTGGCGGAGGGCAGTTGTCCCAGGTGTGGGAATTGGGATACTGCATATCATGCGGTATATTTTGTAAGGTTTTAGACAGGGTACAGGATTGGGTTGGCAGGGTCGTCCAGGGGGGTTTGTGGTGGGGGTTGTCCTTTTTAGGGTTTTGAGTTTAGATGTCGGAGGCATGGGAGGATTGAGGGGGGCCATCATGTATATAGTTACAGATTATATTCATGTGTCTTGGGGCATGCGTGATGTGGGGTTTGGGATCTTAGGGTTTGGGCCTTGGCAACTTCCTTTTATAGGACTAGGTGTAGGAATGGGGTCTATAAGGGCGGGGTTGAGAGAGGGCTTTTTCTGGGGGAGTAAGGAACATGCCGGGGAGGGTTCTTTTGGGGTTAAACCCGGGGTGGCACCTGGGGAGGGCTGGTCAGGTGGAGGAGGGGAAAGTGTCTGGCCTGAATGGGTAGGAATTATGAGTGGGTTAGTGGAGGGGGGGTTTTTGTATAGGCAGGGGTTTGGGGGACGGATGACGTTATCATTGTTGAATCAGGACATGCAGACTAAGGAACAATGTAAGAGTAACAGTGAAAAAGGGGGTGAGTGGACGACGGGGACGAAGGGGGGGGCGGGATGTCGAAATAAGGGCTTCCTTGGTGGCTTTCCTCGGTGGCTTTGCAGATGGTCCTAGGATCAGGATGAAGGCAGGGTACGTTTTACAGTAAAGTTGGCGTTTGTGGCTCATAGGAAAGGGGCAGTGCATGCCCCCTCTTCTTTGTTGAATACACTATGTGTGGGCTCATTCGATATGACGTAAAATTGTTAGCTTTCTGTATTTATGTGACCTCTCTATTATTCTGTGCTCATTTGTCGAACCTTTGTGGTACCAGTGTATGCCTTGATACAGTAATGTGTACGTGGATCTTTAGAAGCAATGTTCATTTGCTTTGTACCTCTTTTGTAGCATTATTGTGGGAGGTACAGTTAAGTTATGTACCTGTTGGGACATATGTATTTCAGTGTTATAGAACAATTTGTACAGGAGGGACCAAGAATTTAGGGTGAGAAGTACGGGGAGTTTTTCCTGGATTGCGTTGGACCTGTGGAATTACCAGGGGTTTAAGGTTGGGTGTTAGGGCTAGGCCTGTGCTACCTTTGGTTTAATGTATTATGTTATTAGTGTGTCCATAGCACCGGTGATTACCTTAATGTATTAGATGAAATATGCTTATGATGTATATATATTTAGTTGTGTATGTCAATGTTTTTTGTGTTGTAGGATTGAATAACCTGAATCACTTTGAAAAAAAAAGTGTATAGTTGTGGTATTAGTTTATCTTGCACATTGTGTTCCTTCTTCTAGGACGATAAGGATAATTTTGCTGTGCGTAATATCTATGTGACAGACTTTATATGTGGAGCTTAATTAAAGGATGTATTGCTTTTCTTATTGTATATATGCACATTGTTACGTAGTCGTTAGGAACGCTGAGTTCTAAAATGACAGTATTTGGAATTATGGTGAGGCACATCACAGCCTCCTTGATTATGGTGCTTCCTATTTACCTTAGAGTAAATTTTCAGTGAAGGCATAAGACTTAGATAGTAATTATGTACATAGGTATTTTAATTGTATATCCACAAGCTGTCACATTGTTTGGAAAATGCTGGGTTAGGGTTGATAATGTTCTAGTATGTTCTTGTCTTGATTGTATGATTTGTACTGCTTTGTGTATAGTGTATAGGACAGATTTGTATCACTGCTTTGGTATTATAAAGATAGTCTAACTTTTCATGTAACTACCATTAGTGTTATCACTGTTTTGGCCTCAATGGGGGAATCATACTGTGTTCATATCTAACTGTACTAGCTTTCTTTTTTATTGTTCCATGTGATGTATTATGTTTTTTAAATAAAATATAAAAAAAATAACCCACTACAATAGTCATGCGGAGACACTGTTTCTTCACTAATAACCCACTACAAGAGTCATGTCAGGAGACACTGTGTTTCTTCACTAATAACCCACTACAAGAGTCATGTCAGAGACACTGTGTTTCTTCACTAATAACCCCATTTCAAGAGTCATGTCAGAGACACTGTGTTTCTTCACTAATAACCACTACAAGAGTCATGTCAGGGGACACTGTGTTTCTTCACTAATAACCCACTACAAGAGTCCGGGCAGGACTGTTTTTCACTAATAACCCACAAAGAGTCAATGTCACGAGACACTGTGTTTCTTCACTAATAACCCACTACAAGAGTCATGTCAGGGGACTGTTTCTTCACTAATAACCCACTACAAGAGTCATGTCAGGGGGACACTGTGTTTCTTCACTAATAACCCACTACAAGAGTCATGTCAGGGGATGTTTTTTCACTAATAACCCACTACAAGAGTCATGTCAGAGACACTGTATTTCTTCCCAATAACCCACTACAAGAGTCATGTCAGGGGACTGTTTCTTCACCAATAACCCACTACAAAAAGTCATGTCAGGAGACATGTGTTTCTTCACTAATAACCCAATAAAGCATGTCAGGATACACTGTTGTTCTTCAATAATAACCCAATTTCAAGAGCCCTGTCAAGAAATACTGTGTTTCTTCACTAATAACCACTACAAGAGTCATGTCAGGAGACACTGTTTTTCTTCACTAATAACCCACTACAAGAGTCATATCAGGAGACACTGTGTTTCTTCACTAATAACCCACTACAAGAGTCCCGCCCGGAGACACTGTGTTTCTTCACTAATAACCCACTACAAGAGTCATGTCAGGGGACACTGTGTTTCTTCACTAATAACCACTACAAGAGCCATGTCAGGAGACACTGTGTTTCTTCACTAATAACCCACTACAAGAGTCATGTCAGGACACACTGTGTTTCTTCACTAATAACCCACTACAAGAGTCATGTCAGGAGACTGCTTTTTTACTAATAACCCACTACAAGAGTCATGTCAGGAGACACTGTGTTTCTTCACTAATAACCCATACAAGAGTCATGTCAGGAGACTGTTTCTTCACCAATAACCCCCTACAAAAAGTCATGCCGAACACCGTGTTTTTTCACTAATAACCATAAAGAGCATGTTTGGGGGACACTGTTTTTTCACTAATAACCACTTAAAGAGTCATGTCAGGGGGACACTGTTGTTTTTCACTAATAACCACTAAAGAGTCATGTCAGGGGACACTGTGGTTCTTCACTAATAACCCACTAAAAAGGCATGTCAGGGAGACACTGTGCTTCTTCACTAATAACCCCCTACAAGAGTCATGTCAGGGGACACCCGTTGTTTCTTTACTAATAACCCACTACAAGAGTCAATGTCAGCAGACACTGTTGTTTCTTCACTAATAACCCCCTACAAGAGTCATGTCAGGAGACACTGTTGTTTCTTCACTAATAACCACTACAAGAGTCATGTCAGGAGACATGTTGTTTCTTCACTAATAACCCACTACAAGAGTCAGTCAAGAAATACTGTGTTTTTCACTAATAACCCACTACAAGAGTCATGTCAGGAGACACTGTGTTTCTTCACTAACAACCCACTACAAGAGTCATGTCAGAGACACTGTGTTTCTTCACTAATAACCCATACAAGAGTCAAGGGCAGAGACACTGTGTTTTTTTACTAATAACCCACTACAAGAGTCATGTCAGGGGACACTGTGTTCTTCACAATAACCCATACAAGAGTCATGTCAGAGACACTGTGTTTCTTACAATAACCCACTACAAGAGTCATGTCAGGAGACACTCTTGTTTTTCATAATAACCCACTACAAGAGTCATGTCAGGGGACACTGTGTTTTTCACAATAACCCACTACAAGAGTCATGTCAGGAGACACTGTGTTCTTCACAAAAACCCATACAAGAGCTTCATCAGGGGACACTGTTTTGGGCTTCACAAAAACCCCCTCAAGAGTCATGTCGGAACATTTTTTTCTTTCACTAAAACCCACTACAAGAGTCTGTCAGGAGAAATGTTGTTTCTTCACTAATCCCCCTCAAATCCAAAAATATGTGTTTTTCACTAAAAACCCCCTAAAGAGTCAATTAGGAGACACTGTGTTTTTCATAATAACCCATACAAAAGTCACAGGGGACACGTTTTTTCACTAATAACCCCCTACAAAAGTCATGTAGGGGACACTTTTTTTTACTAAAACCCCCTCAAAAGTCTGCAGGGCACCTTTGTTTTTCACTAAAACCCCCAAAGAGCAAGGTCAGGGCAGGCTTCACAAAACCCCCTACAAGATTTCACAGGAGAACTGTGTTTTTCACTAATAAACACAAGATCAGCAGGAGACGTTTTTTCACTAAAAACCCCCTCAAATTGTGGGAGAACTGTGTTTTTCACAAAACCCCACAAGATCTGTGGAATTTTTTCACAAAACCCCATAAAGTTCGGGCAGGGGTCGTTTTTTCACTAATAACCCATACAAGAGCTGTCAGGGGAACTGTTTTTTTTCATAAAACCCACTATAAAAGTCAGCAAATGTTTTTCACTAATAACCCCCCAAGATCGTCAGGAGACACCGGTTTTTCATAATAACCCCACAAGACTGTCGGAGACTGTTTTTTACTAATAACCCACTACAAAATCATGTCGGAACAGTTTTCCACAATCCCCCACAAAAGTTTCAGGGGAATGTTTTTTCACAATACAAGAGTCATGTCAGGGAGACTGTTTCTTCTCACTAATAACCCACTACAAGAGTCATGTCAGGAGACACTGTGTTTCTTCACTAATAACCCACTTGCGGTCAGGAGACACTGTGTTTCTTCACTAATAACCCACTACAAGAGTCATGTCAGAGACACTGTGTTTCTTCACTAATAACCCACTACAAGAGTCATGTCAGGAGACACTGTGTTTCTTCACTAATAACCCACTACAAGAGTCATGTCAGGAGACACTGTGTTTCTTCACTAATAACCCACTACAAGAGTCATGTCAGGAGACACTGTGTTTCACTAATAACCCACTACAGTCATGTCAGGAGACACTGTGTTTCTTCACTAATAACCCACTACAAGAGTCATGTCAGGAGATCTGTTTTTTCACTAATAACCCACTACAAGAGTCATGTCGGGAGACACTGTGTTTCTTCACTAATAACCCACTACAAGAGTCATGTCAGGAGACTGTTTCTTCACTAATAACCCACTACAAGAGTCATGTCAGGAGACACTGTGTTTCTTCACTAATAACCCACTACAAGAGTCATGTCAGAGACACTGTGTTTCTTCACTAATAACCCACTACAAGAGTCATGTCAGAGACTGTTTCTTCACTAATAACCCACTACAAGAGTCATGTCAGGAGACACTGTGTTTCTTCACTAATAACCCACTACAAGAGTCATGTCAGGAGACTGTTTTTTCACTAATAACCCACTACAAGAGTCATGTCAGGAGACACTGTGGGCTTCTTCACTAATAACCCACTACAAGAGTCATGTCAGGAGACTGTTTCTTCACTAATAACCCACTACAAGAGTCATGTCAGGAGACACTGTGTTTCTTCACTAATAACCCACTACAAGAGTCATGTCAGGAGACACTGTGGTGTTTCTTCACTAATAACCCACTACAAGTCATGTCAGGAGACACTGTGTTTCTTCACTAATAACCCACTACAAGAGTCATGTCAGGAGACACTGTGCTTTCACTAATAACCCACTACAAGAGTCATGTCAGGGAGACACTGTGTTTCTTCACTAATAACCCACTACATTCTTTAACCAATACAAGATATCCCTTTCCCTTTTCTGCAATTTCAATGTTTTTCAGCTCTAGTTTTGATTTTTACTATGAATTGTCTTAATACGACCTGCCAGTCTATTCCAGTCTTTTTTGGTTGTATGTTAAATGACTGGCCACTTACAGTGGCTACCAAAAAAAAAAATTCTTCTATTCTCTGGTTAGTGTAAATATTGGTTTTAATTCCTTATTTTTACAAAATTTGAAGCAAAATATTCCTGACACAAGTTGTTAATAATTTTTTTAGGCATGATTTTATTTTAACTGTTCTGCCACTTTTAGCATTTCCAGATTGAATATTATCATCCTAGAACACCATGAAAACAGTTGCTGCCTAATTTGTAAAGCCATTATAGACCTCTTCAGTCTTTTACCTACTGCCCTAAGCATGGGTATGTAGTGCATAATAAAACTATCAAACTAAAACGTTAACTAGTTCATTATAGTTAATCACCAGTAGGCTACTGTTACCCAGCTTCTTGGGGGTTTTGTTCCCCTTGGCCTTTAGGGGGGGCAATGTTGCCCTTTTCCTTCCCTTTATTTTTTCCCCCATGTTTAAATTCAGGGTTTTTTCCAGGAGGTGCATTGGGGTTTACCTAGCTGCCTTTTTCCCGGGGGTGTCATATGTGTTCACCTAGTTTCCTTTCCCCGGAGGGGCAATTTTGTTCACCTAGTTTCCTTTCCCGGATTTCCAAAGTGGGGTTCACCTTTGTGCCTTTTTCCCGGGGGTGCCCTTGTGTTCACCCAGCTTTCCTTTCCTTTTTTCCCAGGAGGGTGCCATGTGTGTTCACCTAGTTTCCTTTTCCCCAAAGGGGCCAAAGTGTGTTCACCTAGTTTCCTTCCCAGGATTGGGGGTCCAGCTCTTGGGCTCAGCCTTTATAGTAACTAATAAAAATAGTGTGATAAATCCAAACTCACGAAGATAACCAGATAACATCACTTACATAAACACTTTATTTTGGCAGAAATTAACAGCTGAACATAGGTTGCAAAAATACTTTCTGACACACGGGGGTACACGGTATAACTGTAGAATAATACTTTCTGACACACGGGGGAAAGGTATAACTGTAGAATAAAAATTTCTGACACACGGGGATACACGGTATAACTTGTTTTTTGAAAATAAATAAATTTCTTTTACACACGAGGATACACGGGATAAATGTAGAATAAAACTTTCTGACACACGAGGATACAGGAAAAAACTTTTTAAGAATAAATAAATTTTCTTTTACACACGGGGATACACGGAAAATGTAGAATAAAGGAAGATTGAATGAGATTTCGGGAAAATGGGGAAGGAATGTCAAGAATGACATAACGATTTAAAAAAAAATTAACTAAACCCGGGGGAAAACCCGAATTTTTTCAAGACTTCCGTCGAGGGACTCAGGTTAGAAAAATAGTAATGAAAAGGAAAATATGGGACAAATTTTACGACTGTTTTTTTTAAAAAACCCCCGTGGAGTCACTTGGTCTGATTTTTGGTTATCGTAGAAAATTTACAGTATGTTATATTTATATAGATGTGGACCCCAAAATTGGTAACTGTATTTTTTTGTTTCCCGTAAAAATAAACACAAAGGGGGAAGAATATGGGGGGTTTAAAAGGGGAGAAAAAATTTTTAATGGGGACAGAAAATTTTGGGAAACCCGTGTGCGCGGCCCATTCCCCGGCCCCCCTTTAATATAGCGGTTGGACCCCCCGGGGTTGCTGTAAACCCCAAAACCCAAAGTAAAAAACCCAACCCTTTTTTTTCACTTTCAAATGCAAAAAAAACGATAACATGTTTAATTTCCAATTTTAAATGGGGGACTATATTATACAAAATTACAAAAAAAGTTTCGCCCTTTGATTTATGGGAGGATGAATATATTTTTTTTGTGGGTCTAATAAATAAAAAAGGGGAAACTGAATCCGCGGATTAGTGAACGCCTTTTTAAGAAAATTTTACAGCGCACCCTGCTTTAAAAAGTCATGTTTTAAAATTTTCGGGCTCAACAGCCACCATTTGACTGAATTTTTTTAAAAGTGCCATTTGTCTGTCCATTATTGGGGAATACAGAGATAGACAGTATAATAACCTTTGTAATGTAAAAATAACTTATTAATGAAAATAAGATAAGTTTATAAGCAAATTTCCCAAATTTGCTTTAAAATAAGGAACGTAGATATAAATCCAAATGTACACCGTTAACCCCTTTTTTCTTATTACGGCCTATTAGGGCCTTTTGTGTATCCAAAGCTCTTGCAGTACCGTCCACAGGATGGATATGGGGTGCAAAAAATACCACTTCGGTGGCAAAATCTAATCTAAATCTGTAATTAAAGAAGGAACTGTTGTAGGAAAACCCCCAGTGGGTAGAGAAGCGGGGGTGGGTATAAAGTAAAATTGACCTTTGTCCATTAGTTACCAGTCTTTCCTTACCTAAGGTGATGAATAAGACACCTTGAGTAAAGATTTCCCGGTTTTTCCCGCACAAAGGCGGGTACATGTGAATACAACAATAAATAGGACGGTTTCCTGACGGGCTCTTAATCATATAATGAAACACTACTGAAGTTTTGATCAACTGACAGAGGCCTTCCGCTGGCAACCCCCCTTTAAAAATTAACGTTAACATAAATCATAGACACACGGTCAGACCTTATGTAGTAAAGTTGGGGCCCGGTGACCGTGACCCACTAGTGGAGTAGGTGCTACTAAGCGTGCCCCACTAGTGGAGATAACAAGCAGTTGTTAAATAAAGGAGTTTGAATAGTCTTGCCCCCAAAAAGATCCCATTTGTTGCTGTGTCACACAAGTTACTTAACTATCTTTTTTTTCCCAAACCCTTCCCTTACTTTTAAAGTATTCTTGCCCGTGTGTGTGTATTTGTGGTTCAGGGGTTGATTCGTAGCTTCTGGCCCCGCCTCTTCACTTGTTACAGGTCTTTTTCCCCCCGCCCAAGAGCTTTATCAAAATTTTACAAAGTATCCTTGTGTGTGTGTTTTTATGTGTGTGTGTTTTATGTGTGTGTGTGTATGTGTGTGTGTGGGGTTTTTGTACTATCTATTTATGATTGCAGGGTCGAGCATAGCTCCTGGCCCGCCTCTTCACTGGTCGCTAATAGGTCCTCTCTCCCCCTGCCCCATGAACTTTTTCAAACCCGTCTTAAAACTTTTCCCACTTCCTGACAACTCTATGACTGAAGAATTATTTCAACATCCCTTGACTCACCCCTTTTTTCATCTTCTAATTGTGACCCCTTGTTTCTGTGCCCCCTCTCTGGAACATCTTGTCTTTGTCCACCTTGTCAATTCCTCCAGTATTTTATATGTCGTTATCATGTCTCCAACCCCCCTGTCCTCTAGTGTCGTCGGGATTTCCCCTTAACCTTTCTTCGTAGGACAACCCCCTTAGCTCTGGGACTAGTCTTGTTGAAAACCCTTTTTGCACTTTCTAATTTTTTGACGTGCAAAGGGTGGGGGTTTTCAAAGTCCATTTGGGCCTGATGTAAAGGTGTACAGAGTCTTGAAGGATTCCTTGCTGAGGTATCTGTACACATTCTTAGGTTTGCCGGGGCCCCTTTGCCATTAGTTATCTGTTCTAGTGCCCGGAGAGTGCTCGGTTTATACAACCCCAAGATCTTTTTCCCTTTGGAGAGAGATTTGAATTTTTTTGGCCCCCTAGCCTATACTCCGCCTGCGGTCTTTTTGCCATTCCCCGATCTTCATGACTTTGCATTTGGCGGGGTTAAATTAGAGGAGCAGTTGGGGACCAGGCTTGCAGCCTTTTCGGGTCCTTTGTAGCCCTTTGATCCTCATCTGATTTAATTATCTTCAAAAATTTCACATCATCTGCAAAAAGGGACATTTTTGAGTCTATTCCTTCTGCATGTCATTCACATATCCCAAAAAGCAAAACTGGCCCGGCTGACCCTTGTAGAACCCGCTTCGTCAAGGGCCACTGACACCTCGTCACGTACCATGACCGTTGTTGCCCCCCTGCGATATTCTCCCCATTGCAGTGCCTTTCCTGTTACGTGTGCCGATCTTCGTTTTTCTTAACCCCTTTGAGGAAATGTATCAAAGGGCCCTTTCTTGCAGTCCAAGAAAATGCAATCTATCCCTCCCCCCTTTTCGTGTCTTACTTCTGTTACCTTTTCATAAAAATCCAGAGTTTTGGGCACAGGGATTTCCTTCCCCGAAACCGTGCTGGTTGTCATTTATAAGCTTGTGTCTTTCAGGTGCCCCCACTCTCCTTCTGATAACTTTTCCATGACTTTTCATACTATACACGTATGACAAGGGCTGTGTTTAATGCCTCGTGTCTGTCTCCTTTTTTAAAAATTGGGACTACATTTGCTTTTCCCCCCCCTTCAGATACTTGCCCAGTTTCAATGGATGTGTTGACGATTTTTGTTTTTGGCCCCACAACATCTCTGTCCCCCCTATGGGACCCCCGGAAAATGTGAGTCCCACCGCCTTTGAGGTATCAAGTTCACGTGCAGCTTCTTCACCTCCTCCTCGGGGGTATTTTTTCCAGCACTTGTTGGTGTACTCCCTATTCTGATTTCCTGGAGTCCTTCCTGTCTCCTCTGTTAATACTTCTTTTAAAACTCATGTTGAGCTCCTCACTCCTCTTGGTCGTTTCTTGGAACCCCCCCCTTTCCCTTTCCCCAGCCTGATTACTTGGGCCTTTACTGTTGTTTTTCCTGATGGGTTTTTACAAAAGTTCGGTCAGGGGATTTTTCGATACTATGTCTCTTCGTATTGTCCTGAGCCTCCTTTTTATCACATATTCGTTTCTGGCTCCTCGACTAATCTCTTTATTTTCCTGGGGGCCCTTGTCTTCGGTACTTTTTCCATTCTCAGTGCACTTAGTTTTTGCCTCCCCACATTTTTCGGGGAACCAAGGGTGTTTTGGTCTTCCCATTATTTTTTTGCCCTTGGGAAAAAAACCCTTTTCTGCCTCCTTGCATTTTGTTGTGGCCCCTCATTTCATTTATTGATTTTCCCACCAATTTCTCTCCCACTGAACCTCCTGCAGGAAGTTCCCCAAGCCTGGTAGTTCCCCTACTGTAGTTT